>JPKE01002358.1:0-20604 GCA_000750995.1 Pseudogymnoascus sp. VKM F-4520 (FW-2644) | reverse complement strand
GTACGGAGATTAGGATAAGGGCACCGTAGAGGGTGTAGATGAGGGGTTGCCAGCGGGTGGCGTGGGTTTTGCCTTCGCGGAGGGCGCGAACGTGGAAGGTGATCATGAGGGCGAGGAAGGCGAGGAGAACGCCCTGCTGGACTCCAATACCACTCATATCTGTGTTTCGTCAGCGTTTGCCAGTCACTACACACGCGAAAGACGTACAGATGTCCAATCCAATCTTGATCTGACTCGCCGCGTTGTCAGTGCCCGACAACATCATGCCGCCCGCCGCCTGGATGAGAAAGACGATGATATCGAACCAGACAAACCACCGCGTCAGCGACGTGGCTCGAATGCCCCATATGCGCTTCTCTGGCAGCCAGAAGTAGACGATGCGGCCGACGACCATGTAGACGAAGGCGTTGACCCAGAGCGGTGCGAGGAGAACGAGCATTTGCGAGGCGATAGGCCAACCCGAGGCGCGCGGGTTGCGAGCGCCCATGATGCGGAAGCCGAAGCCGAGAGTTTCCCAGGTTGAGGCCATACACACTACCCAGCAGAATGGCTTACGGTAGGTGAACGCCTGAATGTAATGGGCGAGGGTGACGGCGCTGAAGAGAACCGTGAACGCGATTGCGCCGGCATAGGAGGGACAGTAGGGCCATTGGGCGTTGGGGTCACGGGGGTCTGAGGGCGTTTGTTAGAGCAAAGGTTTAGAAGGGAATATAGGAGATAATTACCTAGGCACACAGGGGCAACCATTGTGCTGGTTGGGTGGGGTTGGTAAGGTGATAGGGAAGAAAGAAATAGACGAAGTGGAGAAGATCGTACCGCCGTGGCAGGTAATAACAATCTTGACAAGCACCAAGAGAAAAGCTTATTGTTGAATTGAAGTCTAAAAATGTGCGGGCTACCACAGGATATTTATCCTCAAAACTCACCGTCATGGAGCCCATAGCCCTTCGGTGAAGGCCGGACCTCCTCCTGTGTGGCATAGCTCTCGTCGTCACCAGCAGGCTTGGAACCATGAAGCTTTGAAGCTTACCGCCCAATTCAGAGCTCACAGAATTAGCCTCTATCGAAATCGATCCGAGCACGCCAGTAGCATGACGAGGCCAGTAAGCTGTGCCAGTCAGCCTGACGCGTCTCCAGAATATATTTAGCTCGGTCCATCCCTGTGGTTACCGCTGATTGGCTAGGTCGGGTAATCCATTTCTAAACATCATGATTGGCTATCTGGCAACGTGTAGAGTAAAGTAGTGGATCATTTTCCATAGCTGCTATTGGCTAGATTGCATATAAGGGTCTATTAGCTTCCAATTTAGTTTAGTGCCTGTACTGTCATCGACTCCTTGTGTCCAACAAGGCTGACGACGACAGATCCAATGTGGCAGCTTGACATTGTGTGGCGCTCTGGGTGAACGAGTAACAGTAAGATTTGGTACAGAGATGGTAAGAGTCTTGGGTCGCAGGAGTATTCTTTTCATATCCTGCATGTCCAAAGGTAAGAGCAATTAATTTTCATATGGGTACACGTATTCATACTCGTGCTGCAGACCTTTGCTGCCGTCCATAGTCCCTCCGCAGTGATTACAGCAACTGTAATTAAAATAAAGGCTTTCAGTTACTAGAGACTATAATTGTTACGTTAGTTACTTAGAAACACAGCTAAAGAGAGAAACGCTATTTGCTTAAATTTGTTAAGCTCCGGTAAGCTCCGGTATTAAGCGCTTATACTGTTTCGGAAGGTTATGCCTCTGACATGTCATGCAGTTTGGCTTTTTGGCTTCAGCCCAAATTGCATAACATGATTGGAAGCAGTCGTAATAGGATTAGCGTAAATTTGACATGGGGTTAATCTAGGGTCCCCGACGGTTTTTCGAGTTGCTTGGATGATACTTCTGGGCTCACCGCCAGCTTCACCACAGCCTCGCCGTTGCCGTCTCTTAGCAGTCGCTGCCGTTGTTGGCACTGCCGCTACCATCGCCCCTCCTCATCATGGACGATGATGACGATATCGTTGTCTTAGCTGCTGTAGCAGCAGCGATATATTACCAACAACTCAAACGGCGTCGGCAAGAGCGCCAGCACCAAAGCAATTGCCGGGCTTTTTCTCGAGGCCTAAGCCAAAAAGCTTACCCATCTACCAAAAGCACTTATACACAAGAGCGGATTTACCAATGGCTGCAAGGCATAAGCGACTATAGGGGCTACTACAACAACAGCATAGTCGATATGTGAAAGCAGGTTCAAGAGATGACAGCATGTGAACGAAAGTCAGATCTATTGACAACATTGTCTGTGGATTTGTCACTACCCCAACGAGGATGCCGCCCGTGAGGCTATAATATCTGCCCTCAACACCATGTGCCGGATGGGTACTCTACTCCCGATATATGTCTTGTTGTTGGATAATGTGACGAAGTTGGATATGTAAGATGCGGTGGCGGTGCGTCTAATATATTGAAAATAGGGTGCTTGGACTATTTCCGTAATAATAGCATGTATTTGTAGTATCTTCATCATTCGTCAGTACTGTTAATATACTATTTGGCCTCTTCGCCTGTACACGCTACCCAAATGCCCCGGGTCAATATCCCAAACTCCTCAAACCCCACTTCACAGGTCAGCTCCATACTAGCCAGTTGGTCAGTCCCGCGATATGTCGCCAGCTCCCTTTGCAATCGTGAACGCAGGGCGAAGCAATATGCCCAAAAGTCACTTCATGCAGCAAACAGGAGCAAAGCTTCTCAAACAAACAACCTATCGTTGAAGACCCTTCCATGCTCACAACGTAAAGCAATGGCTCTATTCGTAGGAAGAAATCCGCTCTGTACCGTCGTTATACAGTATTTTTTCTCTGGTGGCAGCTGAGAGAATCCAGTATTGTACAGCAGCTTTCGATAAGGTGCAACGTACGATAGCTGCACTCTATAAGAACGCTGGCAACTGCGCTTCCCACTACAATTTCGGATTGGACTTCACCAACACCAAGGGCTGGGGTTTTACATTCTACGACGATGATCCAGATGATTACACTGTTGCAGCTGTCAGAAATGGTAACCACAGTGTCGAATACTGTTCTGACAGTCACAACATTACGAGTGTCTCTTAGCTGAAGGTAACACATCCGAGGTGACTCTCCCGGACAGAACTGTCAAAACAAAGACACATGACTAAAGAGCAAATCAGCAACTACTTACGATTCATAAGAATGAGACGATGATTTGGCTAATGAATTGGTAATCATATATCAGATTTTCATGGAGGAATATTGGTATAGGATTCTACACTCTCCTTAAAGATAGCATGAGACTTCGATCAAGAACCCCACCGCTTCTAGATCGAAGATTCAACTCCTCCAGGTTCCTATTGCATCCACCACGAGACTTTCTACAGTAGCACATGCCTTGGCCACAGTCTCATCCACTTTTGCGGATATCCTGTCCTTTCGTCTTCTTGTCCCCATACGTTGTCACCCATCTGCCCTTCCACACCTCTGCTCCCCTGCCAGTACATCCGCCACCCAGTGCATTCCAGTTTTCCTCATCACTTTCCCCGGCCGGCCATCGTCGATATATCAAATATCATCCGCCGGAAAGGCAGCACTGAGACGGCCATACTCGGGTGTCGGGGTCCGAAGCACCACAACCGGTGAGGTGTAAGACGGGGGTGTTGTTTTGATGGTTTTCGGTTTTCCTATAACGCGTCAACCATCTCTGCTTTTATATCCTACATTAAGAGCATATCCGAGAAGGTTGCATCTGACGCCATCTGAGGTGGTGTATTATGAGAGCCGGTGGAGAGATGGAATCCACGTATGAAGGTTCATGCGTGGGAGAGAGAGCCATTATTTAACTCGTGTCATTTTGTGTTATCTCTGTGTCGCTCCTTCTCACCAAGAATTCTGTCCGCACTTCCTCTTCTTCGGCGTAGCTCGGCGTCAAGTTACCCAGTTCACCGACATGCGTGTAGTACGAAGAGCTTCGGGTCGGCTTACCTCGACGAGAACAGAACCTCACGGCTCACTCAAACATAGTTATTTTATCTTTCGTCGGTCTCCTATGTCGGTCTACTACATATGTTAGCTCCCATTCCCTCATTTCCGTCGCATCGATGGGAAGTCCTTACCCAGCTCCCAGACTCTTCCAAAGCAAACCCTCCGCCCATTTGTAAAGACCTTTGCCTATTGCGCCGAGCACCTCTGTTACTACGTTGGGAGACTGGAAGGCCCTAGACTCTATGATCGGAGGGAGCGGCATTTCGAGCAGGTTGTTCTTCGATGGAGAAGTGATATATAGTGAGTCTAGATGTCTGAAGATGATGATTATTTTGTGGGGTAAGTGATGGATATTTGATGAAGTCTACTGAGGTACGGGAAGCATAGATAGTAGTCTATCTCGAATAAATATCACGGTAAGACTACGGCCATGGCGGGGTTTTAGTGAAGCTTTAATATTCGTCGGCGTCAGGGCTACATCCCACCAGCCGTTTATCGTCAATCGTAGTATATCGTAGTGCAAGCTCCAATTGGTCAGTCAGGATTGGCAGTTGTGTGTACCTGCCCCATCCATCCATCCATCCATCCACCACGGTTACGTTACCCCACTCATCGCGCCTTATCTACTTTACAGTTAAAGAGTCAGGCGGCCACTTCTGAGACAGACAGTTCAGCTCTTCTTGACATCTAACTCAACTTTTAAGTACTGGAACCGACAGAACTTAACTCTCTACTAGCAGTTCTACAATCTCGACCTAAACTTCCTAGAGCCTTCCGAGTATACTTAGCCCTTGTCAAAAATCGCTCCACTGCGCCAAACACGCCGAATAGAATATGGGATCACAACCTTCGAGGCCGTCGCACGACGACTATACCGAGAAGCAAGCCGTCGAGCGGATGCGGCAACTGGCTCTTACTACACCAGGAGATAGAAGAAGTTCTGAGGCCGGTAGAAACGAAAAACAGCGGCCGAAATATGTCGCTAATGAGACATCAAGCCTCTCGATCGGCGATGTTGCGGAGTGGCAGGAGAAGCTAATGGACGACCCAAAGAACCGGTATGTACGCTATAATATGACTTGCCTTGACTATGGGGTTATAGTGCATTTTGCTAATGGGATTTTTTTAGACTGGCACTTTCAGCACTAAGTGCCGCGGACCCCAAGACAGTGCTCCAGAACCGCAACGTCCTCGCCGAAAACCAACACATCTTCAATGTGAAGATCCCATTCGAAGGCGCGCCAATCACAAACCAGAACTCCTCGGGACGATGCTGGATCTTCGCCGCTACAAATGTCTTCCGCGTGGCGCTGATGAAGCGCCATAACCTCGAGGCGTTCGAGCTCAGCCAAAACTACCTCTTTTTCTGGGACAAGCTCGAGAAGGCCAACTGGTTCCTCGAAAATATCCTCGACACAGCCGATGAGGATGTCGAAGGTCGCCTCGTACAGCGTCTCTTGCAGTCCCCGGTCGGCGATGGCGGACAGTGGGACATGATCGTCAACCTCGTCAACAAGTACGGTCTTGTCCCCCAAGTCCTCTACCCCGACAGCTTCAACGCCTCCCACTCCGGCACCATCAACAATCTCCTCACCACCAAACTCCGCGAAGACGCCCTAGCCCTCCGCTCCCTCGCCTCCACCGCCTCCCTTTCCACCATACGCTCCGCCAAAGCCAAAATGATGCGCGAAGTCCAGCTCATCCTGACCCTCACCCTCGGCCCGCCCCCCTCCTCATCCTCCGAATTCACCTGGAACTATCAAGACGCCAGCGGCACCCCCCAAACCCTGAAGACCTCGCCACTGGACTTCGCCGCTGAGCTCTCCTCCACCCCCTCCATCCGAACCATCGGCGTAGACGTCAACTCCATGTTCAGTCTCGTCAACGACCCCCGCAACGCGCCAAACACCCTCCTCACCGTCTCGCGCCTGGGTAACGTAGTCGGCGCCACCTCCCGCCCAGTGACTTATGTCAATGTCGCCATGCCTACCATGAAAGCGGCCTGCATCGCCATGCTGCGCGCCGACATCCCCGTCTTCTTCGGGTGCGACGTGGGACAATCCTCCGAGCGCGCGCGCGGCGTCATGGCTACCGGCCTTGTTGATTTCGAGCTAGGTTTCAATGTGCGACTCGGCTTGACAAAGCGCGATCGTATCCTGGCGGGCGAGAGCAAGATGACGCATGCTATGGTGTTGACGGCTGTGCATCTCGATGCGGAGGGGAAGAGCGTCAGGTGGCGCGTGCAGAATTCGTGGGGCGAGGGGTCGGGGGATAAGGGGTGGTTTGTTATGAGCGATGAGTGGATGGATGAGTTTACGTATCAGGCGGTTGTTGATCCGAGGTTTGTGAGTAAAGAGGTGAGGGAGGTGTTGAAGCAGGACCCGAAGGTGTTGCCGCTTTGGGATCCTATGGGGGAGCTGGCTTGAGTTGCTGGCGGTGGTGGTGTGGGATTGGGGGCTAGGGATGGATGGATGATGGGACGACTTATGAGGTGGATATTAACGGTTTTGGGGACGGATTGGATGTGAAGCGTAGGTATACATATCAAACACTCTTCCAACGCCTTTGTTCTCAACTACAGCATACCAAACTCCACCTGCCCCCCCAGGCATATCAATCGCTGTATCTCTCGCTCGTTCTTGGTCTGGTAAGTTGCTCCACATAAATCTCATACATATCAAAATAGCTCATCCCATCCCATCCCCTCCGGCTACCTAAATCTCCAAAATCAAATCCCAACCCACGATCATATTCCCTTCCCCCTTTTCCCTCTGCATCCACCCAGCCACCGCACGCCTTTATAAAACGCCCTTCTATTGATGCAGGTAGTGTCCGGGACGGCGTGAAACATATCCAGTCGCCCAATCGATATGACGGGGGGTGCCTGTTTGGAACCTAGAGACAGAACTAAGGGCGGTTTCTGGCTGCGTAGCGAGCGGAATATGGATGCCGGGGGGCTGGTTCGGTGCCGGTGAGAGGAGGCGGTGATGACAGGACGGTAGTGGTGACAAGTCGGTAGCGGTGATAGGAGCGCGGTGGTGGATGTTTTTGGGGTGGCAGGAGCTATAATTTTTTTTGTGGAAGAGGCATGAAAGGACAGAGTATTAATAGAGTCAAGAACAGTACAATACACCTTCCACTCCAAGACCTGGCATTCGGTGCCATAAGGACTTAGTCGCATCGCAGCTAGCTGTGCTTGGGACCTACTGTTATCGTCTTGATTCATTCTTACCATCCATGCTGATTGTGAGGCGCACTGGCACATACGTATATATATGTCTCTGGCTTCAATGATTATCCTCTATGCACTATAGCGGTGATGCTCATGCTTCCAGGCGCAGGTCAACTGCGAGACTTCGGCAGGAGTACAGCATATACACCCATATATTCACTTCCTCGTATTTAGTATGATAGGTTGCTCCCACAGAAATCTCCTCATATATGTCGAAATATCTCATCCCAACCTACTCCCCCCCACCTATCTAAACCTCCAAAATTAAAACCCAACCCACGACGAGTCTCCCCTGTGCACCTAGCCACTGCACGCCTATATAAATACGCACGCTCTCTTCGGTCAAACCTTTCCAGACCAAAAAGTCTTTTAGACGCTATCCAAAACAGGCCCCTCGTGTTCTGCGCGGGCCTCCTCGAGGCAATTCAGCCTCCGTTTGAAGCCTAGGAACAGAATTAAAGGTGGTTGCTGGGATGGTGATGGGCTGGCTCAACGCCGGTGGGGGTGAGGGGCAGTGACAAGAGAGGGTGGCAATGACAGGTGGTGGGGGGGTGACAGGCGCACAGTGGCGGTGAAAGGGGTGCCTTGGTGGGTTCATGAAGGGCCGCAACCAGCAAGATGTCCAGTTATTGCAGAGTCGTGACAATAGCAAACATGTGGGATGCTCATGATGCCAGGCAGGAGCGATAATGAGTTCTAATCTTCCCCATGGGAGGATGAGAAGCCAATTTATAGTTCCTTCACAGACCCAGCAGGACGAGACATATTTCGTTATTTGATCTCGCAAGTATCTCCTACATAAAAACTCCATATATATCAAATATCCCACCCACCCATGCCATACTATCCCCATCCCGCTATCCGCCTTCCAAACTCCAAAATTCAATCCCAAACCATGCCCATACCTCCCCCGCCTCACCACACCCTCTTCCTCGGCCTATAAACCTTGCTAAAATCCACATCCTCCCCATCCCCCTCCGTCCGTATCTGCGCCTTGATCCTCCTCCGCCTCGCTGCTCGCGATAATAGCTCCATCGGTATACTCTCATCATCTTCCTCCTCCTCCACTACCTCCTCGCCGCGCACCCGCGCGATCCATCGGTGGATCATCTTATTCGCTGTGGTGACGACGCCGCCGCCGCGCCGGGGAGGTGTGGGTTTGCCGGAGGAGGGGAGATAGGAGGTTAGGAAGGCGAGGTAGTTGGTTTGTGGGGTGGTGCTTATTTCGATGGTGTTTGTGTCGCGGGGAGAGAGGTTGGGGAGGGGTGAAGGCGCATCGTGCGAGGAGGGGGTGTAGAAATGGGTGTCGGAGGGGCCGGAGAGGTGGGAGGGGCGGATGGCGGCGCGGAGGTTGGTGAGGGTTTTTTGTTGAAGGACGTAGCCGGAGAGGAAGAGGGCGAGGGTGAAGAAGAAGACTGGGTGGGGTTAGATGGGGGTTGAGTGTGGATGGGTGAGGACATACTGGTGACGGCGGAGAAGAAGATGGAGACTTGGGATTGAGTTAGGAGCATTGCGGGTGGTGGGCGGTGCTCAGAGTGAGGATTTGATGGTATATTATTCCAGCAATATGTGTGTGGTTTAAAGGCGGTGCATAATTGTATTTAGATGCAGTCACTTCTGTTTGCCACGGTCAATGTCATCGTGAAGCCAGGGTGAAGTCGTACGCAAGGCTGGGCGACGTAAATAAATGGCGTTGGTGGGGCGACAATCGATATCAGCCTTGTCGTGGCCAACTTTTGCGACAGCCTCAAGGAAGCAATTCCTAACCAAACCGCCCCAATCCAGCAGCTATCGCAATACACTCCAGTATAGCGCTGTTACGATGCCCTCTACCGATACCTCGAACTAATCCAACTCGAATTATACCACGCCAAACCCAGGACAACTCCCCACCACCTACGACAGATCCACGAACTACGCCACCGCCATCCTCACCACGCCCCAAACTCCCCTCCACCACCACCACCACAAACATGTCCGGCCACCACCGCGCCGACGAAAAGCGCTTCCTCGACGAGCGCGGCTCCTCCGCACCCCTCGCCCCCAACGGCCTCAACCCCGCCACCATCTTCGAGAAGCCCGTGCGCGAGCGCATCATCGACTGCTACTTCTGGAAAGACCAGTGCTTCGCGCTGAACGAAGCCGACATCGTGAGCCGCGTGGTCGAGCACGTGCACTTCATTTCCGGGACATACGGCGACTCGCAGCGGCCGTCGCCGTTCCTGTGTCTCGCGTTCAAGCTGCTGCAGCTGGGGCCGGGGGATGATATTCTGAAGGAGTACTTGGGGTATGGGGGCGAGCGGTTCAAGTATCTGAGGGCGCTGGCGTGTTTTTATGTGAGGTTGACGAGGCCGGCGAAGGAGGTGTATGAGACGCTGGAGCCGTTTTTGGAGGATGGAAGGAAGCTGAGGAGGAGGGGGAGGCAGGGGACGAGCTTGACGTTTGTGGATCAGTTTGTGGATGAGCTGTTGACGAAGGAGAGGATATGTGCGACGAGTCTGTGGAAGATGCCGAAGAGGGAGGTGCTGGAGGATTTGGAGGTGTTGGAGCCACGGGTTAGTGCGTTGGGGGATATTGAGGCGTTGTTGGAGGAAGAGGAGGATGATGTGGTGATGCTGGAGGGCGAGAATGGGAGGCCCGACAGCGATGTTGATGAGGGTAGTGAGGAGGGGAGAGTAAGGAGTCCTGGGGAAGAGTTTGGGAGGGAGATGAGCAATGAAAGCAATGGGAGGAGAAGTACGAGTAGGGAAGAAGGTGAGAGGAGTGGGAAAGACGACTAAGATAATATGCAAATGAAGCAAAATACTACAAATACTACAAATAATATATGTATATATTTATAATTTGTGGTGACTTCTCATGCTATACTTCAAAATGTTCATAGGTTGTGGAAGAACTCTGGTATATTTATTGGTTCTTACATTAATTTACTTCTGCAACAATTAAATTCACATTCATACAATATTGAACACAGTAATTCGAATTCTCAAAAACTCATTTATTGCTCTCTATGCTACATACTGTCCAACTCCAGCTCGATATAATATACCCACAGCTGTACTACAAATCAAGAAGAAGCAATGCTGTCATCTTAGATTCCATGTCCACTGTTGTACCAATGCAATATCTGAACCAAGAGACCGCGAAAATATCAAATCCCCAATGCTGCAGCCAAATTTCCGCAATTTCATCGCCATCATTACATCTGGGCTTCCACTCTCATCTCCTCTATTGAGATTATCGCTTACAATCTGGAGCCGTGGATGACCTTCATGTCTACGGCGAGCTCACGACCTTGGTCGTTGAGAACGAGGACGCGGACGGAGCCACGGCCGCTCTCGAAAGCATCGTTAAGACGAGCCCAGAGGTTGGACTGGTCAATAACTGGGAGAGACTGCTTGACATCACCCTGGAAATATTGTTAGTATGGCCCTACTACTGATAAAAGCGGGATTACTTACGGTCTCGGTCATGGCGACAACGGTGCCATCGTTCAGGTCAAGGACTCTGTACTGCTTGAGGACAGGGCCGAGAACGGTCTGAACAACAACAGATGGGGATGGGCTGGAGATGAACGAAGAGTCCTCGTGCAGCTGCTTGGTGAAGAGGTCAACACCGAGGAAGCGGTGCTGGCCGGTGGCAGGGGAGGTGGTGATCTTGATGACCTGGCTGGCACGTCCCTGGAGGATCACAATGTCGCCAATGCGGACGTGGTTGGTTGGGATAGTGATGGTGTTGGGGATGCCGCTACCCTGGCCCTGGCTTGCCTGGTAACGGGGAGCTTGGCTGCTGCCACCGCTGGTGGTCGAGGTGATCTCTACATCAATCTCTGGGTTGTGGTGGTGGTGGCCACCGTGCACAATGCGGTCGGCGGCACGGTGAAGACCGTTGCGGAAAGAGTGGTAGTGACCTTGATTTGAAGTTAGTTTTTGAGAAGTTTGTATCTGAAGGATTGCAACATACCAGCCTCATCGTAGTAACCCATCTTGTCGTTGAGGATAACCTTGGAAGGCTGAACGTTAGATTCGATGCTAACACGCTCTTGGAAGTTAGGTTGGTAGCGGGTGCGGTATTGACGCTCGGCAATATCGATTGTCGAGTTGAGGTTGTTGTCTGAGTGGTACTGGTTCAGTGGCTGCTGGAAGTGCTGCGTCTGTTCTTGGTGACGTTGAGGTAACTCGACGTCAATGTGGGTGGTGGAGTGTTCCTGAGTAGGTCTGGATGGGTATTCGGGTTAGCAAGGGCGTCGGATGGTATTGGCTTGATAATAGGGGTTATGAACTAACCTCCTGAAAAGGCTCGGACGGTGGTGGCGGTGGTCTTCCTTAACGTTGATGTGGACCTTTTCCTCTGTGCGCTGCTCTTGCTCCTGGGGAGGAAGGCTGGCGGAGTAAGAAGATTGGTGACCGTCCCGTCCGGCGGAGCTCTGCTTTAGAGCTGGAAGCTTGATCTCACCCTCGACGTGGGTTTCTTCGACTTTGTTAGGGGCGGCGACGTTTCTGTACGTCGACGGGAAGATGCTGAAGGGGATCGGAACACGGGCGTCAAAGTCCAGATTGCCGGTGCTTTGGCGCGAGAGATCACTTCTCGAATGCCTTCCGAGTAACGAAAGGTATACAAGAAGGGGCCTCTTGCTTCACTTGGGAAGAAGGGAGGGAAGAAAGCGTCTTAATAAACGCTTCTTAACTCGTAGTCTTCTTTGAAGTGGAGAGAGGATGAGGTGGTATTGCAGGAAGATTGAGTAAGAATTGTTGAGGAAGATGTGTTTGATGAATGGAAGAGGAAGAGGAAAGATTCGTGGCAGATTGTGGAGGTCGGGGTCAATAAATTGTATGGGGGTTGTTTGTTTGGGTGTCAACAAAGCTAACGTAGGCGAGGTCTCAGACAGCCACCACATTTCCCAAGTGGGATCTACGAGATTTGCCTTGAGCTGAACGTGCATTGTCACCCAATTAGAATAGAAGATGGAGTGGGAATGGAGTGGATTTACGGGATTGTCACATAATGGGCGTTTAGCATTGGTTGTCGGGGAAAGTCTTGGGACTCTGAGGAGTTCAAGTTCCTTGGATGTGACGGGGAAACTGGGTAAACAATACGAGTAAGTGGCCGCTGCACAGCCGGGGAACTACTGTACTGTACTGTAACTGTACTGTACTCCGTCCACACGCATGTGCACTTGGAACTATCGGAAAAAGTCTCAATTGAAAGTCATATCTTGCCTTCTATTTCCTGTTCCCAGCCTCATTTCATGCCATGTCATGTTCATGTATTACGGTGGTTGGGTTTGTCGGTGAGGCTCCTGCCGCCAGCACGCGTGGACAGCATCCATTGGGCTCGCCGTGCCAACAAAGTAAACAGCTCCTGCATATTCCCAACCTCCAACCTCCAATCCCCAATCCCAACCCCAACCCCGTTGTTTCCCTCATTGCATAAACAAGTGGCATGTGAAAGGATTAGCAAAACCTACAAACCCTGGAAATCCCCTGGATCTCGCCATTCATAGACCCTCGAGGATCCACCCGGCTTGAGACCGAAAGTACCTTGATGGCACTCTGCTGTCCCGAGGTATATCCAAATAGGACAAAAAGGAGTAAGTACTCGTCACCATCATGTATCCATAGCAACGACGATGCCAAGACCCCGGGATTCCGGAGACCGCGGCAACGACGAAATTAGAACAATTCGCTAATTTTGTCGCGGGTCGGTCGAATGTTTCTCCTGTATGCTCGTCTGGTCCGTTCCCTCCTGGTGGGTAGTGGGCTACCAGGGCGGCTACGATACTCGAGTAGTTTGGAGTCAGGAGCTAAATGTTTCTATTTTAGCTTCCCCTTTTTGACTT
This sequence comes from Pseudogymnoascus sp. VKM F-4520 (FW-2644), assembly GCA_000750995.1. Lineage (NCBI taxonomy): Eukaryota > Fungi > Ascomycota > Leotiomycetes > Thelebolales > Thelebolaceae > Pseudogymnoascus > Pseudogymnoascus sp. VKM F-4520 (FW-2644). The sequence continues at coordinate 7,548 of JPKE01002358.1, read as the reverse complement.
CGAGGCTAGAGTGCTTGGTAGAGTATGTTAGATGTGGACGAAGTGAAGTAACCTGTTCGCCGAGGAAGACGACTCTCTCAAACACAGTCACAGTTTACCTTGCATCGTACAGTAAGGGGTTTTTGGTATGACTAGAGACCCGACCTAGCTGGTCTAAATGGAAGTAAGGTAGTGGTAGAGTATTTATGGTTTGTGAATCTCATCTGTCGTCGTCTCCCTCTCTCTTCTCTTCAATTTTCCCATATCGATACCAAAGCCGTGTGAATCTAGTTCACTTTCGTTGAGCAAAAGAGTCAAAGTTGCCTTGCGCCAAAATCGGCCTATATAGTCTTATTACAAGATACTCGCTAGAATTCAGCTGGTGCTTATGGCCTCGAAGTAAGTGCTCTCGCCTACAAGGTATCGAAGCGTCGGGCGTTGACTCCCATAGAATGTTTGCTCTCACATTTTCACGAAGCCTCCTGGCCACTGGGGTCATATTTTGGCTCATCTGCCTGAGTGCAGATGTCATCAGTGGTCTTCGAAAAACTCCCGCAGTAGACCCCACCGCGGCGTTGTGCTTCTTCGGGGCAGTTGCAGCATCATTCCTTGCTGGGGCAGTGTACGGTCGCGAAGCAGAGTACGAGAAGGCTCAGCGCGAGAAGCAGCTCCAGAATGATCTGACGGCCCAGCCACTTCTGGACTCTGGAAAGGGCGAAAGGGATTCATTCTTTGGCGTGTTCTGTTGATGTGGAGTACCATAAAATGTCACGGCGAAAACGGCGTCTCAATTTGGCTACTAAGCGGATGGTTGGGGTTCATGTTCACGTATTGGGTAAAGGGCGTATCAAACTCATTTTCAATTGTATATAGAAGCTCTATTGAATACCTTTCAGTGATTGGTTAATTCGGGGTCAGTGACTGAGAACAATAGTTATTGTGCTGGTTATTTGGCAAGGCAAATCAAGCTAACCCCTTTGTTCTCCTATTGTGGTGTCTATTGAGGCCCATGTTGACATTCGCTACTGTCAGTGACAATAGGAGTCAGAAGTGATAACAGAAACTGAGGCATACCCCCCGAACTTTTGACCTTACTTTAACCCCCACACTTTCAACCAACTTCTCCATCACCATCACGATACACACACTTTCAACCAACTTCTTCGTCAACATCACGATATCAACCATCACCACCACCAAGACTAACACCATCAACGCGAATATCGATCCTGTACTTCTCGCCATGGATACCACCCAACCACCACCATCATTGGCACCGTCACCAACAACAACTATGGAGCAAAGTGCACCCACGGAGAACCAGCAAGCATCTCTGTAATTCACCCTTTCTGATCTTGGGAATCTTACTAACTCTCTCCAGCTCGGCACAATCCGATAAGGAAGAAGAGAATTTGGACGTCGATCCCGAAATCCTCGCCATGCTCGAGGAGGCCAACCAAGCTTTCAAGGAAGGCCTAGAAGAACAGGCTGCATGTGATCGGGAGGCTGAATTGGATGATGATGAAGCGTTGGACCGAGAGTTTGAACTGGCCTTCGCGACCCTGGATGAAGAAGAGCCTGGTTGGGACGACCCGGTTTGGTCGGATCGTTCCGGAGCGTGTTCTCCAGCATCTGTCCGCAGTTTTGGCTTTGGACCCATCCCGGACGAGTACCGGAACTATGACGACGATGCTCGATCTGAAGCGTCTGACGATTCGTTGTTCCGCGAGAAGATCCCTCCGGTCGGCAGTCGCCCGATCTTGAAGCCAAAGAGTCGCGTCAGGGCTGCCAGGGCTACTCCGGCGGAGAAAGCCGCCGCTGCAATGATGCCATTCACTGTTAGCAACCCGGCGGACATCCCGGCCATGTCCTTCCCCTCCAACCCCTCTTGGGGTGGAGCTCCAATTCCCTCATCTGGCCAACAGACTCTCACGTTCATGGGCGTGACAACTTCAGTTCCGGTACTCTCAGACACCGCCAATCTGGAGCTGGTCAACGCTGTGGGTGCGACCAATATGATTACGGAGTGCTCAAACGAAAGAGATCGGGCACTGGTGGGCTTGGCAATGAAAGAGCTCAAAACCGCCACAAGTGAGCTGGTCGCCGCTGGCGTGCGCCAAGCTTCTCTGGAGGCTGATGTCAGAAGATTGGAGGAGGACCGCAAATCCATGGGTCTGCAGGTCGCGGATCTAGAAGCACGTCTTTCGGAGAAGCTGGGCTCGTCTGCCGCGGCTCAGATGGCCGCGACGAAGGAGTTGCAGGTCTGCCGCAATGCGCTTACGGCATCGCAGCAGTCCTGCAACGCCATGAACAAAGAGAACAGCGAACTCAAGCGCCAAGTCTCCGAGCTCGCCAATGCAGCGAACAATCTCGACAAAGAGAGTAACGACATTCGGCACCAAGTCTCCGAACTCGCGAATCATGTCGCCTTTGTCAACGGAGAGCTGGACACCCGCACCCGGGAGCGAGATTTCGCAGTACAAAAGCTCGGAGAGCTGGACACCCGCACCCAGGAGCGAGATTTCGCGGTACAAAAGCTCGGAGAAGCCCAGTTTCACATCGACGAAGCCATTGCTGCCAACAACCACCATCGCCAACAGATCGCAATCATGGAGAGCAACGCTGCGGCCAAGGAGGTCGAGGTCAACACGCTCACGACAGCCTTGACGAAGGCAGAAACCGAGAGGCAGGATTTGGAGAGCAACGCTGCGGCCAAGCAGATCGAGCTCAACACGCTCACGACAGCCTTGACGAAGGCAGAAACCGAGAAGCAGGATTTGGAGAGCAACGCTGCGGCCAAGGAGGTCGAGCTCAATACGCTCATGACAGCTTTGACGAAGGCAGAATCCGAGAAGCGGGATTTGGAACTTAAAGCCAAAGAAAAAGAGGACGATGCCAAAGCCAAAGAGAATGAAAATCAAGTCAAGCCGGGCGATCCCCCAGTCAAACTGACCAAGACTGAGCAGTATTGGAAGGACAAATATGATGCGGCCGACGAGAGGGCGACTGTAGCGGAGACGAATTCTGAGGCCTACGAGCAAGACTATTTCGATATGAAAGGGAATTACAAACTCGCCGATATCAAAATCTCCCAACTCACAGATACGGTTGCCGAAATGAAGGTCGAGGCACAACACAAGGAATCCAATATCTTTGAGCTTACACAGGACGTCCAGAAACTCAACGTTTATCTCGGAGAGCTTGGAAAATCCACGGCGACTGAAAGAGCCGGCCATTACAAGGAAGTCGAAAAGTTGAAGAAAGCTTATGGGGCTCTCGAGGGCGAGAAAGAATACGTTGGGGGACTGCTCAATGACGCAAATGCAAAAGGCAACAGTCTCACTAAACTCGCTGCCCGGAACAAGAAAAAAATTGAGGAGCTGGAAGAGGCATTGAGGAACGAAGTTGACACGACTACCGGGCTCCTAGAACAGGTGAAAAAGGAACGCAACAGCTCCAAAAGTGCCTTGAATGTTGCACAGGTCGCAAACCGTCACAGGGCTCAACACACATTTGGATTTCCGCGTGCCCCGCGCAATAACAACAGATTGTTGATCCCCACATTGGACGAGCAGCTGGCTGCCTGGAAGGAGGACGATGGAAGCTCCGAGAGGTTTATGGAAGATCACCGTCGGATGATCAAGGAATACCCTTTGACGCCTCTGAAACCGAGTAACAAACCCAAGAATTCTTCCACTGCAGCAGTTGGGCCATCAGCGTCTCATAAGAAGACTTCTTCCAGCGTATCCAAAGGATCTTCCGCTTCTGGAGTTGGTCCTCAGGAAGAGGCCGCCAGCGATTTCGACGATTCTTCCGTTACTGCTGTTGAACCATCCGTGTCCAGCAACGACAGTGTCAGCGAACCCGAAGATGGATCCGATACCGGAAAAGAAATATCCAAGATTACATACTACAAGCCGGATCTCGACGAATCCAAGAATGTCTCATCTGGTGATGGTCGCGGACCAAAGAACGACATCAAATATGTCGAACAACTTGTCTATGTCGACAAAGAGGTCATCGTCGACAAGATTATTGAACACACTGTCCACCAAGCACGTAGCCCTATCTGGGCCTTTTTGTATGTCTACGTCGACCTGTGGACCATTTTCGCACACCATTTCCCAAATTTCGTCACATACATCGGACGCTTCCACCCAGCAAACATCGCTGGCAGCCTTTCCTCTGGTATTCCCTCTAAAATCGTCGGCCTCACCCGCGTCGACACCAGCTCTGGCACTGCCACTGCCAAACCCAAGAACATCGACGTCGAATCGCAAACCAAGGAGCCTACCGCCATAGATATTGAATCCCAAGCTGGGGACCTCACCAAAGTAAACGCTGAGCCGGACACCCACCCCACGGTCATCCACAAGCTCCCACCACTCTGGCCCAACCTCCTCACAGCCATCCTACAGCTCCTCACGCTCTACCTCTTCTACCAAAGCATCCTCATCCTCAGCCAGCGCCACATCTGGCTCTCGGCCAACGAACTCACGCGAAGCGCCGTCGCGCGCTTCTGGGCTCGCGACCCGGGATTCCTTGGCATTGCTGGCGGGCGCAAGCTTTGTTTCTGGATTATTCAGGGCACGGGATACTCTTTCGCACTTCCGGGATAAAGAGATGGATGGGATGGCCGGATGCATGGTCTTGTTTTCTTTGTTTTTTTGCGCTGGGCATATTTGTGCTGGGATAGATCAGATCATCTCGTGGGCTACGGCTGCGTATAGTGCCTGTTGTTACATGAATTTAAATGATGGGTTATTGCATTGATGGTGCTACTGGTGATCTGTGATGTGGAGAAATGCTGGTGATTATTTATGCTATTAACAAAGCCGCTGGCGATCTGTGCCCCTGACAAATCTCAGTGGTGATCTTGCTCTTAACAAATGCCGGTGGTGACCAGTGCTCTTCCTTGTTACGAGCAGTTCGTGAAATACCTACCTGTGAGCCCACTATCTAATCTATCTGGTATCTGGGTTGTATGAAGGGTGAGAGCATGAAAGCTCGTATAGCCGATGGCAAATGCAAATACGACTCCGCCCACGACAAGCATAATGATTTGAGTTTATCATCGTATTGTGGTATCGGATTCCGGGGAAACGGTCTAGATGCTGACGGCACTCCCGTCCTTACAAATACTCCACTGAAACCTCGGCTCGGATAATGCGAGATTATGCTTCGGTGCCTGCGTTTTATCCCTACCAAAACCTAGACCGCTGCTCCGGGATATTCGATAAGTAATCAGGAAGGCAAATGTGGCTGCGATTGTTTGGATAGTATTTGCATTTCATGATTTGGGGTTCTGGGAGATGTTTATAATACGAAAATATCACGATGACGATCCAATCATGCACTCAGTGGGTAGTGGCGAGGAATCCACCCGTGGTCCGTTTGGCGCTAAGGACCTTCAAGACCTTATCGGTTGCGTCACCGCCTTCTATCGCTCTTGACAGAAGCCATAAAATTGTCAGGGTCGCACGTCGTGAAATCTATATAATATGATCTGTATCCCCTGAGCTTCAAAGAATCCGATTGACCAACAAGTACGATCCCGAATAGCAACAGAGGCAAAGCTACCAAATTTACACCCATCAACATCCACACATTACAGAGCTCAGCCAGCAACCCCGACGCCATGACGTCCAAGCTCGTCCCCAGCAACCCCTCGGCGGTAATGGTCATCCGCGACATCACCCCCAACATCACCACCCTCTCCGCCCCCTTCGCCCGCTTTGGTCTCTTTCGCATCGGCGGCCGCGGCACCATCGGTATGTCTTCCCCCCTTTCCCCCCTCTCGCTCAACCAGCTAACCGCCCCTCCCAGTCCGCCTCACTTCCGGCGCCCTCTCCGTCTTCTCCCCCACCGCCCTCACCCCCGAAGTGCGCGCCAAGCTGCTCGAAAAAGGCGACAATCTGAAGTACATCATCGCCCCCGACATCGAGCATCACATCTTCGTAAGCCAATGGGCCCGCGCCTACCCCTCCGCGCAAGTAATCGGTGTCGAAGGCCTGGCCGAGAAGCGCGCCGCCGCAGCCAAAGACCCGAAGAGCCCCAGCCACGGCGAGCAGGTGCCGTTCGCGACGGTGTTTACCGAGAAGCTGAAGGGGCAGGTTAGGATATCGGAGGAGTTTGACCGGGACTTCGAGTACGAGTACGTGCCGGAGCATATGAACAAGGAGCTGGTATTCTGCTACAAGCCCGACCGCACGCTGATCGTGGCGGATTATTTGTTCAATCTGCCTGCGACGGAGCAGTATTCGCGGGCGGGGGAGCCGGCGAACAAGGGGATTATGACAAAGTTGTTTGGGGCGTTGATGTCGACGCATGGGCGGGCCATGGGGCAGAGGAGGTACCTGTGGTATGGGGCGAGTGCGGCGAATCGGGAGGGGTTTGGGGAGAGTGCGAGGAGGATTGGGGCGTGGGATTTTGAGAGGATCATTCCGTGTCATGGTGACGTGGTGGAGGTGGAGGGGAAGGATGTGTTTAGGAAGGTGTTTGGGTGGCATTTGGAGGGATTGAGGAAGTAGAGTCGGGGAGGTGGGGGGTAGGATTGGAGTTTGGGGCGCGTGTGTATGAATATCATTATGAGGCTGCACTTATTGTTGATCATGAACTTTTTATCATGAACTATTAATCATAAACTCTTTGTATTGTATGGAAATGATTTCAGGCAAGCTGCAGTGTGACCCTGGTGGTAGCCTTCCCGCAGCCTAATGCATCCTTCCACGTTCCGAGTGTCCACAAGGATAGGCGCATCTCGCCTCCCCGTCCCAAAATACGCCCAGCTCGATGATCATATATCTCAAACCTCGCTGTAAAACCATACGCCATTACAACCTGGTGGCTAGCTGAGGGATTTCTACGGATATTCGTGCATTGCCCCAGAGCCTTCCCTACACCGTGGTTGGCGGGGTCTCGATTCCCCCGCAAGCACACCACCCCAACCAGCCAGTCAAGGCTGGGCGGCTGGGCTGGACAACACCGCCGCCATTCATCGATCATTCCTCCAATAAGGGTCCAGTTGCATTACGCCGATTTAAGCATTCACCTCTCTTCTTCAACTATCGTGTGAGCCGTCCCATCTCTCATTTCCTACATAAAGGTCGTCGTTCCACGGCCTTCCTCCTTCGATACCACCACCACCACCACGATCGAGTGAGTTTGACGTCACCACCGCAACCCGAACGACCACATCCTCCACGACCCCGCAGACACATCGATGCGCACCCGCGTCACCCAGCACCAGCACCAGCACCCTCCAAACTCTCACATCACCACTATCTAGCCAAAATGTCGACAGCAATCCCCCTCATCCCTCCCCCCGCCTACACCCCACACGCTCCCTCCCCGCGAGCCCGCGACATCGAAACAGCATCCATCCTCTCCGCCGCGCCATCCTACTTCTCCTCCGCGCCCTCCTACTCGACCCTCCACCCCCGCACCCCCCAAAGCACCTCCCGCGACCCCTCGCTCGCAGACTACTACCCCACCTCGTGGTCACGCCACGCCACGCCGTCCTCGCGACACTACAACGCCATCGCCGAGCGACGCGCGAGCGCGGCGACG
>JPKE01002356.1:0-131519 GCA_000750995.1 Pseudogymnoascus sp. VKM F-4520 (FW-2644) | reverse complement strand
CAAACCCCCACAACCACAGTCCCCCACTCCATCCCCTCCAAGCTCACCTCCTCGCTCTCAAGCTCCGTGATAGCATGCGGCGTCAATTGCACCTCAAAGCACCTCCCCGCACCACAATTCGCACACCGCGGCATCTTCCCCCCTCCCACCGTCACCTTCGCGTTCGAGTTTCCACTACCTCCAAGCAGTTTCCCTACCGCATCGTTCTTGGTGTAGAGCAGTGGACTGCCCTTGAACTCGTACCGGATGACCTGTTCGGGGTTCTGGCTTAGACGGTCGGCGAATTTCTGGAAGGTGGTGTCGATGCTGCTTTCGTAGACGTCTTTGTCTTCTTTTGCGCTTGAGCCGCCGGAGGATCCCTCTTCTTCCATCTCTAGGATTTGGTGCTTTTGGATCGGCTCGAGCTCATCTTTGTCGAGTGTCTCGTAGTCGGCGTCGGCGAGGTAGAAGAGCGGGTATGAGGCTGGGAGCTCGGAGTCAACGGGCCATGGCTCAGATGGGGGAGGTGGAGAGGGGGCGGGGGCGTTGAGGGAGAGTGCCGAGGCAAAGGTTTGAGGGAGGTCGGTGGCGGGCTTCTGTGCTGGTTTTGCCGCGAGTTCAGATGTGGAGAATGGGTTGGCGGCGGGTGCGGCGGTTGAGAAGGGGTTTGCTGCGGCGCCTGCTGGAGCGCTGGAAAAGGGGTTCCCGCCAAACGCACCACCAGTTGGCTTGGAGCCGAAGAGGCTGTCACCAAACATGGTATTCGAGACCACCTTTCCTTGACCTGCCGGTGTAGGTTTCGGTGTTGGCTTTGCCTCCTCTTTCTGGGCTTCTTTGGCCGCAGCTTCGCTGGTGCGGAGACTGCGTAGGACACGGATGCTGCCTTCCTTCCGCCTGCACGTTTTCCGCCGACAGGACAGGACGTAGAGACGCCTTTCGTGACCTGGGAAGTCCTTTGGCAAGTCCCCGTTCAGCTGTAGGAGCAGTACCATCATATCTTTGCATATTTTGCATCTTGCGAGAGCGGCGGATGGTGGGGTGGAGGGGTCCAGCCATGCCTGCGGGGTAAAAGTTAGAGAAATTCAATATTGGTACTGCAACGTATGTGCTCTTTGCCGTGTAGGGGTTCTTACCGGCCGTCCTCCAATGTAGCTGTTCACATCATCTGACTCCGAGGCCTCTTTCGAGGCATAGCCCAAGAGCACGTTGGTCTCGGTATAATCTTGATCCCCTCCATCGGAGGAGTCGCTGTCGTAGTTTCCCATTTTGTAAAGAAGGCCGCAATAAGTATCAGGTACCGCACAAAGCTTGCTTCTCTTTTACTGGTTGCCCGGCTTGAGATTTACAGTGGTTGGGGTTTCAAGAAATGCTGCGACGCTTTCGGCATATAATTCCTAATCCGGGGTTCGACGAGGCTGAGAGGAAATTTATTGCTATTATGGTAGACTACGAAGTGGGATGCCCGGCGTTACTTTCTTCCGTCGCCCCATGTTACGCTTTCATCCGCACCACATCCTAATGTTATTTTCATCAACCCCTCACACTATATTTTAGGATTCTTCTTGGCAAAAAAATGGCCAGGAGTACAGAGAGTACAAAATATATAAAATAACTCTGCAAAATTCAGCTCCACGAAGTTATTGTTGCCATCAAACACTAAAAGACGAAGCTTTACCACCAAGCAAGCTGTCCGGAAAGCCTTGCCGTTGATCCATTGGCTTGGCGACGTCAATATGGCTTATTGCGGCGCTCTTGGCATATGTTGTCACAGTGTAAGAAATGCAATGATCGGAGAAACAACGAGGCGCGCGTTTTGGGAAGCGGCGACGATGTTCTCCCATCAGTCCCATTGTTTAATATTGTTTATCCCATTGTATGTGCCTGTGCCCAATTCCCCTGCGTTATCCGAACGCGACTCGTCGGCTACCCACTGGCGTGGACTCAGCCTCGTCTGGCAATTTCATGATGTTGAAATAGCATGAGTGGAGATTAAACATTGCGGCTTCACCATGTGGGTAGGACCTGGATGATGATCCCTCATGCAGCGAGCTCCATATGCCAGGAACTCCTTCCTTGTCCTTGGGTAATGTTGAATTCCCGGACCGGCTCTTATATATTCTGGAAGAAGTAGTAAGGTTTACGAATAAAACTGGAGATTGGTCCCGTATATAGATGTCCACGGACCGAGTCAGTCAGGGATAATTGTCCGGACTTGATGGTATACGCGTATCTATCTGTATCTCACTTTAGTATCCCGTTATGCAAATATTCAAATATTCATAAAGGCAATATTTAGTCATTAGAGTACTGGTGAAATATTGGTGAACCCATGCCAATCTCACATTCCTCCCTACATTCCATTCAACTCCGTACATTCCACTGTTGAGGCCCAGTCAAGACACCATTTACGGTTGTGGCTTGGCTCAACCACTACAACGTAATGGCTGTAGTGGCTGTAGTGGCGGGGTTCGTAGGAGTTGGAACAAAAACCAACCCCCAAAAAACTTATGCTATTTATACACATCATTGCAGTTCTGTAATTTCTCTCCCCTGTGAGACCCGTCATTGACTCCTCCACTTCATCGTGCATCCACGATCAACAGGGGGCTGGTAACAACCAACAAGGCTGCGCCGGCTTTCTAGTGGTATTGGTGTCACTTTTGTTTAAAGCTATACAAACAAACCTCGGATGGCATAGCTTCAAAAAGTTCTTTTATTTCTTTAAAGACCTCCCCGTTGGAAATTTCTGGCTTCACTTTTGACAGGTTTGATCCGATAAATGCAGAGCTGCTACTGTTTGTTGAGGCTTGTGCGCAAGGATACGCCAAGAACAGACCCTTCCACTGCGGGTACTTAATATAAGTCAATAGACGAAGATGACGACTCCAAGGCAGGAAGACCGACCACAGCTCGGCGCCACTTTCTATCCAGGAGGACATGACGGTTTTGTCATGCCTGAGTTGATATCACCAGCTCCTCAGAGGTACGTCGCAAGTTGTGAGATTCGTGGATTCGCTGCGTGTTTCGAGCAGTCCAGCCTCTGCCCCACCCCTCCGAAGGATCGCGCTGCTTACTTACTATATTTACTTTGACTGACTGAACGCTTCGTCCTTTTAGGGTAATGCCCGAGGTGCCTTCCAATATGCAAGAGGGACTTGCGCATCTCGAACTGGAGGCGATAAACCCGGCAAATGTGTCGCCGATTCAAGAGCAGTACGGTGCCAGTCGGGGTATAACATATCAACAAAGCAACGCCCCGCAAGGATACTCGGCGAGCTATGGGCAGGGAGGCTACCAAACCAACCCCTCACACCCACAACCAACAATACGCAGGGACGGCGATATGCCGTTACCCTCGCCGTTCCCGGGCTTGCAGAACCCAGGGCAGAACGTGCCCCTGACGGACGATCAAATGGAAGAGGAGTTGGAACAATGCCGAGAGAAGGTAGTGGGCTCAAATGACCCCGAAAGGCAGTTGAGATGGGCACAAGATGCACTGCACTGGTCCGATATTGCGATTCAGAGCCGGCGCCGAGCTGCTGTCGGTGCGATAACTAGGCCTACTACACCAAACGTCGAGCGCCGGATACGCGACGACGCTCTGAACATCACCAAATTCCTTGCCGAGCAAGGCCACCCGAAAGCTGAGTTCCTGAGGGCGGGCTGGTATGAGTTTGGGAAATTCGGCTTTCCCGAAGATGCAAAGGAGTCGTTCGCAGGATACAAAAGAGCGGCAGAGAGGGGCTACGCACGCGCGGAATACCGGATCGGCACGCGGTACGAGAGCAGCAAAGATATGCCGCGGGCCGTCAAGCACTACCAAAACGGAGTGGCACAGAACGATTCGGCTTCAAACTACCGCATGGGCATGATGGCATTACTTGGCCAGCATGGACAGCCGCAGAACTACGAGGTTGGAGTCAGGCAAGTAAAATATGCTGCGGATACAGCTGATGAGAACGCACCGCAAGGAGCATACGTTTACGGAATGCTTCTCGCGAGGGAACTGCCGAATATCTCACTCCCTGACTTTGCCTTGGCATATGATTTGGAGAATGCGCGACACTATGTTGAGCGAGCTGCGTTGCTCGGGTTTTCGAAGGCACAGCTCAAGATGGGTTCGGCTTATGAGCTTTGTCTACTGGGCTGCGAATTCAATCCAACACTTTCGCTGCATTACAACCGCCTAGCAGCAAGCCAAGGGGAGCCGGAGGCCGAGATGGCTATCAGCAAGTGGTTCCTCTGTGGTTATACGGGCGTTTTTGAGAAGAACGAAGAAGTTGCCTTCACGTATGCTAAGCGCGCAGCACAGCAAGAGCTTCCCACTGCTGAATTCGCCCTTGGTTATTTCTACGAGGTTGGGCTACATGTACCGATGGATCTTGGCCGGTCTCAAGAGTGGTACCAGAAAGCCGCAGATCACGGCAATACGGATGCCGCAGCCAGGATCGATGCACTTCGACTACACAGGACCCTATCAAGGAAAGACCACGAACAGATGGCTATCACACGCATCCGGTCGCAATATGGCTCTCGCAAGGGCAAGAGGCCTGATCATCTCGCACAGAAAGTGGCCGCCCAACAAGTCCCAACGCTCCCAGTCATGAGCGAGGAGAGAGACGACTTTTCACGCCCACTCAGCGTTCATCCGCCCAGAAGCAGCTCTGTCCAGCCACAGCAGCCACCATTCCGCGTGATAACCCCCGTATCAGACCAAAATGCCCGGTTCTCGCAGCAACAGCAACCACCCTTTCGTGTGATAACTCCTGTGCCTGGTGATATAAGGCATACAGGCTCTATGCCCAGTTCGCCCTTACAGAGCCATTACAGGTCAGGCTCGGGAGGTAGTATCGGCGGAACACCGGGTTCAGCGCCCTACCCCGAGAATGACGTGGCCCACCACCCGATACAGGCAAACCCCAATCTCAGACCACTGTCAGGACCGCCAGCAGACCGGCCCAATTCAGCCTTCGGCATTAAGCCTTTGCACCCTAACCATTCATTTGGACCTGGCCAGGAGGCAGCTCGTCGCCCTGTGAGCGCCGTGGGAGATTTACCGACGCAGCAGCGACCACACCCAGGGCAGGGAGGCAGAGGGCAGCCCATCGTTCCGAACCAGCAGAGGCGCGAAGGGCCTACGTCGAATGACTGGGAATCCCAATATAGACTCCCTTACAGCCAGCCGCAAGGGAATGACGGAAGGGGTAAACTCCAGAAGCAAGGGGCACCATCAAACAAGCCTCAGCCACAATTGCCACAGCAGCATGGGCAACAACCGCAGCACTTGCAGCCGAGGAATGATTATTCGCAGAATAGGCCGGATGACAGGAACTCGAGAACTTACTCTGCTCAGGCGCCGCTGAAGCCGCATCCTGCGGGAGGCCAGAACGCAGACAGGCCCGTATCGTCGGCTGGCAAATCTCAGGATGCGTCGGGTGCTTACCCTGCGAGATATTCCTCGATTCCACCTGGTGCTACTGGCCCAGCTGTGACGATCTCACCTGCTCCGACGCCACAGGCCTCGAAGCCACAGGCACCACCGCCGAAGAAGGGACCGCAGACTTTTGAGGAGATGGGGGTACCAGCTGCTCCTAAGGATAGCGAATGCGTAAGTTTAATTCCGTATCCCCTCATTGTCCAGAGACTGTTTTCTAACATCTACATAGTTGGTTATGTGAAGCACCATAAAAAAACAGGACGAATGATGAATTACGAAACAACGCTCCATTTGAAGACGTTGTTTATCTGGGACATAGAGGGTATATGCATTCATGGAAGGAGACATTTTGTTCAGAGGTTTATTCTGTATAAAGTATACTGTTTTTTGGCTTTTATTTTTTTTAATTTACTTGCATTGATACCTACCTCCTCCTTACGAGGATTTTACATTAAGAGGGACGTTTTACATAGTTTTTTATTGCGGTATGGGAGAGTAAATATAGTACTGCCGCGTAGGTTTCGCCTCGTCTCGCCTGAAGTTATATGCTCTTTGTCTACCAAATTTGTCCATCTCAAACTCAGTTCACATTTCCATCTATGTAAACCTTTTATCCCTACGACTTACTTCCAACGCATCCCAATACCTATACCAACCATTATACCAACCATCTCCATTCCATCCCACCCATCAACCTCAACTCATCAAACCCCCACCACCATGCCACCCCGCAAAGCAGCCGCCGCATCCACCACAAAGCCCACCACCGACGACGCCAAAGCATGCACCATCATCCTCACCTACCTCGTCGCGCAGAACCGGCCCTACTCCGCCACCGAAATCAGCAGTAACCTGCATAATGCCGTCACGAAGGCGCGGACGGATAAGCTGCTCAAGGAGATGTTTGAGCGGGGGGAGATTGGGGGGAAGGCGAGTGGGAAGCAGTGGGTGTTTTGGGGGCTGCAGGTATGTTTATTCTTTGGTGTGTCTTGGGAGTGGAGCGGGATGGGATGGATGGATAGGGGATTTGGGGTTTGGAGAAGGGGAAGTGGGAACTGGGGTCCGGGAGAGAAGCTAATAGAGGGGTAGGATCCAAATGCCACGAGCACACCGGAAGAGCTCGCCGCAGCTGATGCCCAGATCGCGGCTCTTCGAGACATGATACCAACCCTAAAGACAGAGTTGAAATCCGCATCCACAGCTCTCTCGACTCTCCGCTCCGCCCCCACCACAGACGCGCTCCGTGAAGCCGTCCAGGCCATGGAAACTGATAAAAAGGATAAGGAGGAGCAACTACGCGTGCTGAGAGCCGGGAGCATCAAGCCCGTCAATGTGGAGGAGAGGGACGCGGTGGAGGGGGAGTGGAAGCGCTGGAAGCGGGCTAGAGATGCGAGGAAGAGGGCTTACCTGGAGCTCGAGGCCATGTTGCTCGATTCGGGGGTTATCGGTAAGGAGGCGCTCTGGGTACGTACTCTCCCTACATTAGTTACTGGACGACGCGACGTCCTTGCCGTGGCTGATGAAATCGACACGGCGTCATCGATCGTTCCCAACCAAGGCAGCGAGACGTGGTGGTGACTCGATTACGAATACTGACGATGGTGTGTGATATTCCAGGACATGCTCGGCATCGACGGAGACCCATGATCACCGCCACGGCTGACAGATTTGCTCTCGCGCCGCGAGACTATCGATCGATATCTACGAATAGCATTTTTTGGCGGGGAATCGATGGAGTGGTAATTGCTTGCCCTCGAGGACGCGGGGGATATATTGGGCTTTCTTAGTTTTGCGCCACGCTCGACCATCTGGTTTGCGAGGGTTATCAATCTTGCAGTATCGCGACGAGGCTGGGCGGAGGTGGCTGGGGCTTGATTGGCTGGGGAGGGGAAAGGCGGGGGAGGGCTGCCGTAGGGATACGAAGAGCAGGCTGCGATTTTGGGTTCGGACGCCATGGGGAGGGAGGGGGTTGATGGACTTGCTGGGAGAGAGTATCAGGTCGCGGTGAAACAAATGTTTTATGACAAGAACGGGGATACGCGTTGAGTACTTGTGCCGCGCAAACGCCTGAACGAGCACGGTGCATAACAGACGCGGTTTGCGGGAACTATGATGATAATGAGGGCCATCCAATCACTTGGGCCTATGATAGACATACAGTGCCATGGCCATTTATGGCTCTCCAACATGCAAGCAGCTTAGAAATGGAGACAAAGGGAGATATTCTATCACCATGAATTGCTTGTATCAATTCTCAACTCGAGTAGATTAATGGGACATGTGACTTGCATGTGATATCGTATGTCTCAGAAGACTCTGTGGAGATGGTGTTCTTGTGAACAAGATGGATACGATGGTGCCAATTCGACAGCCCTCAGCGACCCAGATAGGATGAAGGGAGGGGATGCGCACGGCAGTCTGAGGCTGGTAGGGTGGCACGAGTTTAAGGCCCTGATTGGGCGTCCAGGGGACAGGTCGGCGGATGACCCGAATGGTTTCATCCCAACCGGCGTAGAGATTCTGATATTCCCCGATTGTCCCTACATCTCGTCAAGCTCGTCATATGGGCTGTCAGATTTGGGAGGTACGCGGAGTCGCCGGCTGGTGATTCACGGGCCTGGGTTTGTGCATTGAGACGTTGAGGAACCGCAAATCTGTCCCAGAATTTCCAACCATCAGCGCTTGGTGGCCATGATGCGTGGGTGGCTGCATATGCAGTGCCTCCACCACGGCCTATCACGTTTCAAACGCCCACTTGAGGTCGTCAAAGAACCTAACGATATTGAGACCTAGGTCGCAGAGCTGCCCGCGCCGCGTTGAGACAATGGAGGCGAGTTGCCAAGGGTTGATATGACCGGCTAATGGGTGCTATTACCAAGAGATACTGAAAGGGAAAGAAGGGACGCAGCTCCACGGACTCACGGACTTTTTGATACTTGATACCGTCGAGATTCGAGTCGGGGTAGGACTTGCGGCAAGTCTCGTAACCTTGGTGGTGTATAGCAACCCCCACGACAGGTGTTTGGTACACCCTGGCACGCGCACGACATATGTAAGATATGTAAGATACGTTAGAGTAGCTCGAGTGAGTGAGAGTCGACGTGTGCCCTTGACTCGGCCACTATGCGGAGAAAAGCTATCCTTGACAGTTTCCCAGTAGGGGTAGGGATACTGTATGCGCGTCCGTCCACCTTTGCAACGGTAGAATAGAGAGAATAGAGAGAATAGAGTTAGACCATGGCTATGCCAAAGCCAAAATCAGCGTGGCTGGTGAGTGTGAGCATGGTTTAAACGGCAAGTCGGGGGATTCCACCACTTCCACTACTACCTACCACCATGGTATATCGCGGTATGTATGTATATATCGCTTGAATCGCTTATATGCAACCCCTCCATTCGAATGCCCGCCCTTGCTGCAATCTTCCTTTCTTATTGCACCTTCCTTCACTGATATAATATATTTCATATATTACCCATTGCACATTGCGCCGTGGGTTCCTTGTTCTCTGTACTGTCTGCACTGTCTGTTCTGTCATGTGAAGGCGAACATATACGTCGATCGTTATATTTTGTTGATGTACACGACTCGAGTGTTACAGGACAGGAAGAGGTAGCAAGCTATCTGCAGATAGATATATATGTGCTGCTCTCGCCGCTGCCGTCTCAACGGGATCATACCAACGAGATCATCATACGGTGCCACATACGGTTATCCTTTAAACCCAACATTACAACTAGAAACTGCAAACTGGAAACTGGAAACTGGAACGGAAGCATCAACCAAGGGACCAGCCTCCCGTCGTTCCACGATAAGCTAACGGCCCGGGAAGCAAAGCGGTCAGAATATTTATTGCCAAATCACAGGCAGCACGACAGGTAGTGAAGTTCCGTGCACTAATCCCAGCCGAACCTCACTTCACTTCATCATCTCAAGTCACCTTTGGTAACGGACTGTACCACACACAACGCACCACAAACCTCCCAAACGCCCCCAAACCACTCTTTGAGTCGGGCCCCAATATTCACGACTCGATTTTCTTCCCGCGAACATCCCGACAAACTCCACTCTGTCCTCTTTCCAACAAAAGCCCTTCGCAATCGGAGCTCACGAGACTCAGTCTCGTCCGTGCGACGACCCCACCAATTCTGACGCAAAATACCCACAGAAACTCACGATGCTCAGCAACGGCGCTGCTGCACCGCATGCCCGGAATGGCAGCGTGAGCGGTGGCCCTCCAGCCGAGATACCTCCGTACCGACACATGAGCTCTGGGAGCCTCAACATCCCGAATGGACTGGGACAGCAGCCGAATGGGAGCGGTCAGTCGCAGGCAGCTGGGACCATGGCACCGGGAGGCAGATTTGAAGGCCCGCGGAGCCCGCCGGGAAAACAGAGTACGTCTTGGACCCCAGGGGAAAAGTGGCGTGGTGTGCTAATGAGATTCTGTAGACACATCGCATGTGCCTTGCAAGTTCTTTCGCCAGGGCGCGTGCCAGGCGGGGAAGGCGTGTCCATTCAGTCACGACCTCTCGAGCACTACTGATAACGTGTGCAAGTACTTTGCAAAGGTTAGTGACGAGAGTATATTTATGGCGGCTCATTTTCTAACGTATTCTAGGGCAATTGTAAGTTTGGGCCGAAATGTGCCAACATCCATGTACTGCCGAACGGGCAACGAGTAAATTACCACAAAGGAGGGCCCATTGGAATTGGCGGATTAAATCTGGGTGGGCGTGTGCATCCGGATCAGTATCACAGCCAGAGTTCAGCTTTGACCAACTCTCTATACCGCGCGAATATGGGAGCGCAGCCTCCGTTTGGCGCGCCTTACTCGCCCTTTGCAAACCAAGACGAAGGCTTCCCCCGCGGCGGCATGGATATCGGCGTGCCGACGATCGACACAAGTTATGCGTCGCATCCCGGGTCCGCGTACGGCTCGCCTCGAGACGAGGACTTGCAGAACCGGTTCGGACTCGGGTTGTCGCCTGTTCCAGCAAAGGGATTGAGCGTCTTAGATGCTCCACTACCTGCGTCTTTTGATAGCAATGGGGTCTCGTGGATCGCGAGACATGGGCCAGTTGCAGCGTCTGTTCCTTCAAAGTTTGGCCTTGAGTCACCACCACCGTCGCTGGGATTCGCAAAAGATGGAAGGACATCTGAAGCCCTCAAAAACCTATACAGTTCCGCATTCGGCGACGATACGCGCGATAGCTTCAACGGAGCTGCCTCTCCTCCGGCTCCTAGTGACGAATACTTTGGGAAGCGACTCATGCACTCCCAGCGATTTGCAAGACAGAAGATCATGTCATCTAGTCTGCCAAAGGCGGGAATGGCAATCGATAAGGACTGGGACAATGATTTTACTTTCGAGGAAGATTATCTGCCAGACAACCTTAAGGAGCTTCTAACTCCGCAGGAGAAGGCGCGGAGAGGATCCAGGAACGCCGAAGAGGAGAGTAGGCCGATCTACAGTGGCAACGGGACACCAGACGCATCAAGCAAGTTCGGGTCTCCATCAAATGCGAGCCCTTCACGATGGGGCCCGCTATTCCAGCGCCAACAGCGCGAAGAGGAAGAAAAGGCTTCCCGGGCCTCAGTCTTTGGCCATGTTGGCTCACCACTCCGCAATTCTTCTTTAACGTCCGCCTCTATACCCTCCGTTAGCCGCTCAGCTGCCGCCTCTGGCGACGCCTCTTCATACGTGGCATCCCCACCTCGCCAATCCTCCATGTCCATAATATCCCAGCAACTCCAACGTACGCGTCTCGGACGCGCAGAGTCTGCCGGTACCGAGCCCAGCCTTCTCCCAGCAGTTCAGCGCGTGACCAGCAACCCGATAGGGGCGCCTACGCGACCTGAGCGGGCTGCCAGTGGCGCGAGCATCGGCACGAGTTTGGCTGCAGGCAGAGTCAACATGCCGATTGATGAGGAGCAAGGCGACTTCGTGTTCAGCATGGAGGAAGAGGAAGATAAGGAGCGCGAAAGCAGCAAGAGGAGTAGCGGTGGCGGCTGGAACTACCCCGTTGGCGCCAGGAGCCCGCATGCGGCGAATGGCGGTCGCAATGGCACGACGAGCGGTGGCGGGATGGAGGGCATGTTTGGCGTGACGAGGTGATGGGGTATCATTAAAATGGGGGTTGAAAAGGAGTACAAAGCATGAACTATAACTAACACCACTGTGTTTGTGGATGCATCAAGCGACGTGTTGGGGATGATTGGTACTGGGATTGGCGATCTAGGGTGTTTTCCTGGCCTGGCTTTTATTTAATGTATTATATTTATATAGGGTCGAAATGGTTGGTTGAGCTGGCAATATATATATCCGAATATGCGGACAGGGACAAATGGTCATGATATATACCTTCATCCAAGCTGAGAGCGACTTGTGAAAAATATAATTGCAGTAGAGCCCCCATATAAGAACCCTCTATATTTGGATACCTGTTTGTACGTATTTAAATTTGATAACACGACGACGGTTGCCGAATGTATAATAGCTTTTCGTTTCGCATATATCGTAAATATCGTTTTGAAGCGAAGGCCCGCCCCTCTCGCTCCATTTTCTACCGCTGAGTTAAGCGTGAAAGACCTCACGATACAACCACCAAATGCCGACCACAAGGAACAACCACCGTAACCATGCGCAAGCTGGGTTTTAACGCGTCTCCAGCCGCATGGGATATGCCTAAGCAATCCTGACCGAAAATATCACGTCCTCAATTAGTCACGTGCGTTGCACACCGGAAGCATGGCGAAACAAGAGCCCCTATCCAACGGCACAGTGGTGGAGGCGGATAACCCGGCTGTGCTGGCGGTGGACTTCCATCACCCGTATACGCCGTATTCCATCCAAGAAGAGTTTATGCAAACGGTCTATTCCGTCCTCGAGCGCGGTGACTCTAGCGTCGGGATCCTCGAATCGCCAACGGGGACGGGGAAATCGCTGTCCCTTATTTGTGCCTCGTTGACGTGGCTGAGGGAATACAAGCGCCAATGCTTCGAAGAGGGGATGAAGATGGAGGGTAATGAGGAAGACGAGCCGGAGTGGGTTATTGAGGCTGCCAAGGCGCGAAAGAGGAAGGAGTTGTTAAGGCATCGAGAAGAGATGGAGAAGAGGCTTGAGAATGCAAGGAGAAAAGAGGCGGCGATTAAAAAGAGGATGTTGATGGAAAGTAGGGGTGGGAAGAGGAGGAGAGTTGAAGAGGGAGGTCTGGGGGTCGAGAAGCAGGACGACGAGGAGCAGTTCGCGCTTGATGACTATGATAGCGATAGGGAAACGGATGGCAATGGTTCAAAGTCGGACAGTGCGGGGAGTGGGCTATCGGCTGAGACGCTGGCGTTGATGGATAAACTTGGGGTGGGCTATGGGAAGGCGAAGGAAGAGGAGGAGGAGGAAGTCGAAGAGGAGATTAAGATCTTTTACTGCTCACGCACGCATTCTCAACTCACGCAGTTCATAAACGAGCTACGGCGCGTCAAGATCCCACCGGCTCTTCAACCTGAACCTGCCCCCGTTAAGCCATTACTGGAAGAGGAATTGAAACATCTGACATTGGGTTCCCGGAAGAATCTCTGCATCAATCCATCAGTCAACAAGCTTCG
The DNA here is from genome assembly GCA_000750995.1 of Pseudogymnoascus sp. VKM F-4520 (FW-2644). Lineage (NCBI taxonomy): Eukaryota > Fungi > Ascomycota > Leotiomycetes > Thelebolales > Thelebolaceae > Pseudogymnoascus > Pseudogymnoascus sp. VKM F-4520 (FW-2644). The sequence goes on along the minus strand of JPKE01002356.1, from coordinate 118,500 downwards.
ATCGGCTACGGCGATCAACGAGCGGTGTATGGAACTACAGCAATCTGGCACAGCAGCAGATAAGAAATGTTGCTTTCTTCCCAACCAAGGCAATCAACCTCTTGTAAACGACTTCCGCGACCACGCACTAGCGACGATACGGGATATCGAGGAACTAGGAGACCTAGGCAAAGAGCTGAAGATATGCCCCTACTACGCGTCACGGTCCGCTATCAAGCCCGCCGAGATCGTGATACTGCCATATCCGCTGCTACTGCAAAAGAGTGCGCGAGAAGCGCTGGGAGTGAGTGTCAAGGGTCACGTTGTGATCGTGGACGAGGCTCACAACCTCATGGATGCCATTGCTGGGATATACGGGATCACAGTTTCGCTGAGCCAGTTGAAGAGATCGAGAGCACAGATCGGGCAGTACCTGCAGAGGTTTAGGAATAAACTGAAGGGCAAGAATAGGGTGTATGTTGCGCAGGTTGTGAGATTGATAGATTCGTTGGCGCAGTTTCTCGATGGGAAAGTTAATCAGAAGGTTGAGACGGTTGTGGAACCGAGTGAGCTGTTGGCGGGCAAGGGCGTGGATCAGATAAATCTCTACAAGCTGATGCGGTACTTGCAAGACTCTAAACTTGCTAGGAAGGTTGAGGGTTATATCACTTTCGCAGAAGGTGCTGTGGATAATGGTAATCCAGCTGCGAAGGCCAAGAAGCCAGATGCAACATCTGAAGCAGCCACCCCAACTCTACAGCATATCCAATCATTATTGATAGCGCTCACAAACCCATCTAAGGAGGGAAGACTATTCTACGCCAAGGACCCAGAGACTTCTGACATCGTCCTCAAATACATGCTCCTCGACCCTACGCATCACTTCAAAGAGATCGTCTCCGAGGCTCGAGCTGTGATCCTCGCAGGCGGAACCATGTCTCCCATGGCGGACTACACATCTCATCTACTATCATATCTACCAGCAGAGCGAATCACAACTCTCAGCTGTGGGCACGTCATCCCCAAAGAAAACCTCCTTGCCTGGACTTTATCAAAAGGCCCAACCGGGAAGCCGTTCGAGTTTACGTTCAGCAAGCGCGCTGGCCGCGAGGGAGAAGAGATGATAGATGAGCTCGGCCGTGCAGTATTGAACATCTGCACCATCGTCCCAGACGGCATTGTTGTCTTCTTCCCCAGCTACTCGTACCTGGACACCGTCATTAAACGATGGGAGGTGGTTCTTGAGCCTGGCAGGCCGAGTATTTGGGAGAGGCTAGGGAGGAGGAAGGCGCTGTTTAGGGAAGCTAAAGATGCTAAGGTTGGAGCGGAGGATGTGCTCACCGAATATGCAAAGGCTATTGATGGGAATCAAGGCGGACTACTGCTCAGTGTTGTGGGAGGGAAAATGAGCGAGGGTATCAACTTCAGCGATCGTCTTGGTCGCTGTGTTATCATTGTGGGACTCCCGTTTCCCAACATAATGAGCGGGGAATGGAAAGCGAAGATGTCCTATATTGAGACAGCGACAATAGAACGTCTAGAAGCCGCCGCCGAAGGCACCGCATCCAGTCGGCAAGCCGCTGGGAAGGCAGAGGCGAGGGAATTTTATGAGAACGCCTGTATGAGGGCTGTCAATCAGAGTGTGGGCCGGGCGATTAGGCACAAGAACGACTTTGCGTCTATTATCATGGTGGACGGGAGATTTGGGAAGGAGGGAATCAGGAGGAAGTTGCCAGGATGGATTCGAGATGGGCTGGTTGAGGGGTGCGAGGGAAAGGGGTTTGGAGAGTTGATGGGTGGGCTTGGAACATTCTTTAGGAGTAAGAAAGTGCCCTCTTAGGGGAATGTATCCATCCTATGTATATAATTTCAATTATCTATCTCTGTAGAGTCTCCGTTGATAATGGTTACTTTCTTGGACCTTCAAAGGGGTCAATCACGTGACTGCGAAATTGTCCTCAATTCTGGATTGGGTGATCACCAACGGAATTCGCAGTTTTTTTCAAGATAGCTTTCATACACTCAGTTTCAATAGACTGTATTTCAATTGCGCTTTCAGTAGCGCCTACAAACGATTGTCAAATTGCTATATTGGGCATCTCGTCGTCACTCCCTATCGCTCCTATCTGGGGTAGGGTTTCCAGCCCTGACCGATAAGCGAACGCGCTAGCAATTGTGAAGTCAAGCAAATTGAAGATTGTGTACTGAGATTGAAGGTCATCGACAAATTCACGGCACTCGACACCCTCGACAATGCCTACCCATCTTTCGAAGACCCGCAAACAGTACGTCTGAACCAGATCTCTTCGAATCTTTATCATTGGCATCAATGCAGATTGAGCGATGATGCGCCCCTCGCGAAAGCGAGGGTGAGCGCCGGGGCGAAGCTTTAGCCTCGTTAGAATTTTGTCGTACACTGTACTGACATTTTCATAGCCGCGGTCATGTCTCCGCCGGTAAGGGACGTGTAGGAAAGCACCGCAAGCATCCCGGTGGACGTGGTCTTGCTGGTGGACAGCACCACCACCGTACCAACATGGATAAATACCATCCTGGTTACTTCGGAAAGGTCGGTATGCGTTACTTCCACAAGCAACAAAACCACTTCTGGAAGCCTGTCGTCAACCTCGACAAGGTATGTATACCTCTGATATTTTGCCCCGCGACAGAGGCCTTCAAGCTGTGTCGTGGTGGTCGAGAATGGTGGCTAATAGAGTCGCAGCTCTGGTCGCTCGTCCCCGCCGAGAAGCGTGACGAGTACCTCCAGTCCAAGAACACCGACACCGTCCCAGTCATCGACCTCCTCCCCCTCGGATACTCCAAGGTCCTCGGAAAGGGTCGCCTGCCAAACATCCCAATTGTCGTCCGCGCCAGATGGGTCTCCAAGCTTGCGGAGAAGAAGATCACCGAGGCCGGTGGTGTCGTTGAGTTGGTTGCGTAAATGGGTTTATGATACAGGGTTGTTATTCTAGTCGGTATCTCATGGCATGAAAGGATTGGCATGGCTACGGCTATCGGAGTTCGATCAATGATATCAAAACACATCACGAACAATATCTGCCTTTCTGTGATTGCAATTGTGTTAGCGCTGCGAGAACTCTTCCGAACAAAAATTGGTCTCGAAGATCCTTCATTCTCGAACACAATAATCTTGAACCGTCTTTTAATGTGATTTATTTTATTACAGTACTTTATAATCGTGGTATCTCTAGCTGCTGAGCAACGTCTTAAACGCCTGGAATGAACCATGATCGAGCCTATCCCTATGCAATGCCCCTTAAATGCCGTCCCCAACTCCCCTAAAACAGTCGTTGCCCATCATATCATATTTATCTCGTCCTCGTCTTCGTCCTCCGCAGCTGGATCTTCTTCCCTCAAAAAGGGATGCTCCAGTGCTTCCGCTGCACTTATCCGCTTGTTTGGATCCAAATCAAAGCAGCGTTCTAAGAATCGTATCGCTAGTTTCTCCTCATCGCTCAATGAGACATCCTTCCCATTGGCATCGTTTTCTGTCCTGCACGTGCTCCACAGAATAATCTTCTCGAGGCTGAATCCCTGCTGTCCAACTGTTGGGATGTTGGTCTCGAAGACAGTTCCGTGTAGGAGTGCCCCTTGCTTCATACGCTTTGAGCCGAAGATTGTTGCAATCTCAATCATGGCCTCAACATCGTCTGCCGAGTTGAAAAAAGGAAAGCGTCGTGACAAGATAGTGAGGAGAATGACACCCACGGACCAGATGTCGATTTTGGTTGTTTGTGCCGTGCATTTAAAGAGAACCTCTGGCGCACGGAAACCACGAGTTCCGGCGCGGTTCGCCCGACGTGAGGGACGAGTGTCGTTTTTAGGATAGCCAGCTGCGGGTCCATTGGACGCTGCCACGCTGTTGTTGATATGCCGCCGGCGATCAACGGAATGTTGTTGGCATAGGCAGGGCTTGCTATCCGTGCCTTCACGCTCAGCAAGACCGAAATCGACGAGCACGCCGTGCCGCCTTGATGGCTCGTAAAGGAAGTTTGTGGGTTTGATGTCACGGTGGAGAATGCCCTGCTTGTGGACTGCAGCGAGGGCAACGAAGAGGGAGCGGAAATAGATACGCATATCTGGGATGGTCATCTTCCGGAAATACTCTCGGAAGTCCGAGTGCTTGAAGTAGGGAAGGACAGCCACCACTTGGTCAGTGTGGCGGTAAGCTGATATGAGCGGGCATACGGAAAGGCAACCGCGGAGATCGTTCAGGAGATCCAGCTCGTTGAGGATGCGTGACGGACTGCTGGTAACATAAATTTGCTTAATAGCAACAAACTTGGGCTTTCGGCGTATAGGTTCAACAGAGCCTCTTTTTAAGCCTGGTGCAGCCCATTTGGCGCCCTTCTCGATCTCCTTCTGTTCCAAATCCCAGCTATTTTCAAACAGATCATAATTCAGGTCCTCCGCCTTATAAACCGTGGAAAAGGTGCCTGCACGTCGTTAGAATTCAATCCGACAACAAGTCAAGAAATAAAAGAACTAGCCTTCTCCAATTCGATTTATAAGCCTGAATCGATCTTTAATGCCCTTGAACGTTGCCACAAATTTGTCCATGTCCTCTTGAACCGCGGGGTCGACTTCTTCTTCACTCTCCTCGGACCACTCGGAGTACGCGTCCGTTTCCATTTCGGCTTGCTGGGCCCATCCCATCTCTTCATCCTCCATCATTTGGTCATGAGTCTCCTCGTCTGCGGAGTCGCAAATCTCTGGTTCTTCGTCGTTTATGCCAAATCGGGCAGGTCGTGCATAGTCTTCCAGCACGCTCATTGCGGCTTGTGAAGTCCAATTGATTAGAACCAGTATTGTTTATTGCGATTACCCTGGTCCTGTACTAGGAGCCCCAAGAGTCTAAATTTGCCCCAACAATTACCGAAATTCGAATCTTCGAGTCGTATTGAGGGCGGTTCGCGACGGAGAACGCGCTCTTATCAATAATTAACTAGACTCGATTAGGAACGAAAATCAACAATCGCGACCACCCATCGTCCACGGTGATTATCATAAACAATCTCGCCCATCACAACAAGTTAGCAACGACAAACGATAGCTGCTTTGTTTGAAGCCGACAAACGTTTGGCAGTGAGGCATATTTGCCGCGCACTTGCAATTATTCGCAATCATGGACAATATCGACTTCGACATCAATGATGCGCTCAAGCATTATATGAGCGACCCCACGAACATACCCACCCCAGAAGCCGATTCGAACCTCACCGACTGCGAAAACGACCCCGAAGCCTTTACGAACTCGTCGATAAACAGTATCTTGAATCCTATCGTGGACTCTGTGGCAGAGAACCCAGATGCTATCGCAAGGAGCTCTTCGTTCGACTCTTTGCAGTTCCTTCTAAAGTGTGCCCCAACTTCCATTATTGCTTCAGTCCCCCACATCTCCTCCAAAAGCCCAGGTCCTAAACTTTTCCTGCTTTCTAGATCAACGTCCATCCTCCCGCCACATGCCCTGGGCAAAGTCCTAGACCTTGTCGTCTCAGGCTTGTCGGCCGAAGCAGATATCATCAGCAATGACCTCGAGTCGGATGAGCAGGACATTATCGCACACCACAAACAGCTTCTGGAAATCTTCGGCTTTCTGTTGCAATGGACGCTGGCAGCCGTCGAAACGAAGGCGGCGGAGAAGCCTGCAACAACACCAGCAGCAAGAGGCAGAGGCAAGGCTGCCAAGCCGAAGGCTTCAGCAAAAGACGCAAACTGGGACTCGTCAGCGCAACTACAGGTTGCTCTCGAAGTCATGTGCAAGGTGCTGAAGCTCAAGCTCTCGAAGATTTTCCTCACTACATCCGAACGAGATACATTTATCGGCTTACTTACAAGGCCGGCATATTTGGTTCTAGAGAGCGAGCAACGTGTCAAGAGCACAGCAATCCGCATGCATGTTTTCAAAGTTCTTTGCATTGCAGTGAAGCATCACGGGCACGCTTATGCTGCCCAAATCTCCATCGTGCAGAATCTAACATATTTTGAGCATCTATCGGAGCCTATGGCAGAATTCCTACATATCCTCGCGGAGCAGTACGACTATCCCCAACTGGCAGATGAGGTCCTTAGGGAGCTTAGCAACAAAGAATTCAACAGCAATGATACGAAAGGGCCGAAGTCGGTGTCTACGTTCATGGTCAAGTTCTCCGAGCTAGCACCAAGAGTGGTTATCAAACAGATGACCATGATTGCAAAGCAGCTTGATAGCGAATCTTATACCCTGCGCTGTGCTGTTATAGAAGTATGCGGGAACATGGTCGCGGATTTAAGTAAGCAGGAAGAGCGTGGAGAGAATCACAAATCGCAGTTGAACGCCTTCTTCGACGTCCTCGAAGAGCGCTTTCTCGACATCAATCCCTACTCCAGATGCAGAACGATCCAAGTTTATATCAAGCTCTGCGACCTTGAACAGAAGTTCCCAAAACGCAGACAACGTGCGGCTGAGCTGGCGGCCCGAAGTCTCGAAGACAAGAGCAGCAACGTCCGCAGGAATGCAATCAAACTCCTTGGGGCGTTAATCAAAACACATCCGTTCAGTGTCATGCATGGCGGGGAGCTCAATTACCAAGATTGGAATTCCCGTTTGGATGCTGTGGATGCGCAATTGAATGCTCTAAGGCCTCCTCCTGAAACCCCTGGATTGGTGGACAAGACTGCCGCGCCTGTTGACGAAGCACTTCTTGATGAAGCGACGCAAATGGAGTCCGACTCTCCCCAAAAGCCTATGACTGATAGCCAGAAAATTGCGGCAGTTCAGAAAGCGCAAGAGGAAGCAGCGACGTCCGAAGCAATTGGCAAACTGACGCTCACACGAAGATATTACGTCGAGGCGCTGAAGTTCATTGAAGTCTTGCACGGAGCAACAATAACCATTTGTCAATTACTTGGCTCTAAAAATAAAAGTGAGGTGATAGAGGCGATGGACTACTTCAAAATCGGTGATGCATACAAGATCGAGCAAAACAAATTAGGCATTCGACGCATGCTGCGACTCATTTGGACAAAAGGCAACAGTGATGAAGGAAAGGGTGTTCAGTCCCACCTAATTGATTGTTACAAGACTTTGTTTTTTGAAGCACCGGACTCCTTCAGCGCAAATGATGCGGCGAATTACATTGCGAGGAATATGATCAGTTTAACATTCGGAGCGACTCCGGCTGAGCTTACGTCGTTGGAGCAGCTTTTAAGCACCATGATGAAAGCGGGCCATGTTTCCGAGACCGTGATTTCGAAGCTTTGGCAGGTGTACGGTGTACAGAAAAAGGAAATCTCGAAGAGCCAACGCCGCGGTGCAATAATTGTGCTTGGTATGCTAGCCACAGCAAGCCCCGATATAGTTGTTGGTGAGCTAGAGACAATGCTTCGAATCGGGTTAGGAGGACTCGGAAGAAGGGACCTTCAGCTTGCTAAATATACGTGTATCGCCTTGCGTCGGATCAGTCCAACGGGGCGCCAATCCCAAGAGTCGGGTTCCAAATTTTCAAAGCTCCCCAACGATCACGCAGTTCTATCCAAGCTTGCTTCAATAATTGAGGTGGAGTCTGATAGCAAAGAATGGTACGGTGTTGCCGAGCAGGCTATCAGCGCCATCTACGTCCTATCCAAGCACCCAGATACCCTGTGCTCAGAGATCCTGCGAAGAAAGACGAAGCATGTTTTCCATAAACGTCAAAAACCAGAGGCGCCTGCGCCTGTTGCCGACCCAGATGCCATGGACGTAGATATGATGGACGTTGACGAAGAGGCACCGCCAACTCCACCACAAGAAGAGGAGCCTACCGAGCCTGGCCAGAAAGGTTCTATTGCATTGTCTCAGTTGCTGTTCATAGTGGGCCATGTCGCTATCAAGCAAATAGTTCACTTGGAGCTTTGTGAATTAGACTTCAAGAGGCGAAAAAATGAAAAGGACAAGGTTAAGCCTGCTGAAACTCCAGCAGACAAGCAGGCTAAGGAAGACGCCGATGATCTCGACCTGATTGGCGGAACTACGGAGGACGACTTTACGGAAGCTATGGCACACATTAGAGAGCGAGAGCTTCTCTATGGCCCGGACTCTTTACTGGCCAATTTTGGGCCCCTCGTGGCCGAGATCTGTTCAAACAACACTAGCTATAAAGACCGTAACCTCCAAGCCGCGGCAACGCTTTGTTTGGCAAAGCTTATGTGTGTCAGTTCCGAGTACTGCGAACAGAACCTCCCTCTTCTGATTACGATCCTTGAGCGCTCTAAGGACCCTATTACCCGCTCCAACGTTGTCATTGCCCTCGGAGACATGGCCGTCTGCTTCAACCACCTCATCGACGAGAACACAGACTTCCTGTATCGCCGCTTGAATGACAAGGATGCTAGCGTTAAGCGTACATGTTTGATGACATTGACATTCCTGATCTTGGCTGGCCAGGTGAAGGTCAAGGGTCAACTTGGTGAGATGGCGAAGTGCCTCGAGGATGAGGATAAGAGGATTGCCGATCTCAGTCGAATGTTCTTCACGGAGCTTAGCACCAAGGATAATGCGGTCTATAATCACTTCGTGGATATGTTCAGTTTGCTCTCGGCAGAGAAGGACTTGGAGGAAGATGCCTTGAAGAGGATAATTAAGTTCTTGGCTGGTTTTATCGAGAAGGTAAAGAAACACCCTGGGAATTTGACGTGCTTAAAAGATTATGCTAATACTATGCAGGATAAACATGCTAAGCAGCTAGCTGATAAGCTGGCAGCTAGACTGGCGAGATGTGAGAGCGAGAGGCAGTGGAATGATGTGGCATATGCTCTAAGCCTGCTCCAGCACAAGAATGAGGAAATTACGAAGACAGTGGCAGGAGGCTTTAGGGTTGTACAGGTTAATGCTTGAAGACATGTAGGCTGGTATTATTATGACGGGTTTGGCGTTAGGTCTCTAGGTAGTAATAATGATTACATGACATGTTCATAGTCCTCAAACAATACCATGCACAAATAGCACCTTTCTGGTTGGTTTGCCAATAACTAGATTGTCTAAAATACACTATGAGAGACATCCATAGGCCCAAATCCGCAACCTATCATCGTACACTAATATTATACACGTTTCGCCATTAGAGTGGATATGTAAAAGACAAGCATGAAAATATCACCAATCCCCCGTTTATGCCTCGACGAAGCCCTTGACATTTGCCAGCCATGCCAGGTACTCCTTCTGCTCCTTCATGTCTATGTAATCAGGAGCGAAGAGGGCCAGAGCGGTGTTGATGCCTCTCTCGTCCAGGTATCTCTCCAAAACAATTTGGAGATCCTCATCAAGGTTGCCGAATGGTGGGCCGACGTAAAGATCCTGTCTGGTATGTGCCAGCTCAGCGGACTTGGCGCGTGCCTGTGCGGCATCCTTATAGTAATAGACGTTGTCGATGATGATTTGACCATCCTGGGCAATGGTCTCGACGGCGAGCGCACCCTTGTTTGCCTTCTCGATGATAACGTTCACGCGGACTGGGAAGGACTCTGGGGCCTCAGACTCGCCCTCGCCATCCTCCTCTGCAAGTTCCTTCTCTTGCTGGTCAACATCCTCCTCGTCGGCCATGGCGCGGTCCTCGTAGTCGGCTTCGGGGTCGATTGCGTTCAAGTCTGCGACGGAAAATGAGACGCGGATACTGTTACATTCTATTAGCACTATATTTTATTATCAAGGAAGTATTTTACTCACGATTCATCGCCGTACGTCCTCGTCAATACGACTTCCTCCGATCCTTCGACATCTTGGATCTCAAAGGGTCCGTTCTCGAGGTACTCCCTAACACTTTGCGGGACCTCGCTGTTCTCCTTCATCTCTAGCTCCATCGAAATCTCAGAGTCAAGCTTGGCAACGAGCTCATCGTCAACCTCGCCTGCCGCTGCCTTGTACATTCTGGATGTGGAGAACGCGGCGGCGGCTTGTGTGCGGAGTGGCATCCATGACGATTGAATGGAAATAGGAGCTGCTGGGCGGCGAGCAGCAGAGACTGTGAGCCGGGAGATGGCGCGCGGAGCTGAGCGCGCAATGGCGCGTAGAGAAAGCATACTTGGAATGCTGGGGTTATGGAATTGGATTATTTTGAGATGAAAGAATGTGATGGTAAATGATGATATCTTCGAACCTCAGACAGTCGTCAACAGCAACTTTTTAGAGCTGCGGGAGCTAATCCGTGCCACTCCTAGTACGGTCTAGCGTCATATCAGACCCGCTGGTAACATTCATCACCAACGGAACAAAATGGAAGCTCAGGTATCAAATAGGAAGTCTCAATAATTATAATATACGATTTCTTGCACAATAAATTCTGGCTAACTATTGTTATCCATAAAGCCGTTCCATTTTCACAAATGTTGCGGTATTTTCGCCCAACTCCTTCAGATGCACCGTATAAACGCCTTCGGGTCATTATATATCATCATGTCTGTCCCTTAGGTGGGAAGCTGGATGGCTTCACGGTCCCATTCTTCGCGATTGTAATCCATTTCAGAGTCGGCAGATATGACCAAGTCCCGTCCCATCTATCCAGATACACAGCGTTGTCGGGGATCGTAAGGTCTGGTAGGTCTGTCACAGTGTCAGCAACAGGTCCACAGGTGCAGGATATTTACTAACAGAAGCCATCCTCCCACTCTTTCTCGTCTTTAGCTATTTTGATCCTCAAAACGTCCTCTCTTGTTGAAGCCGGCCGTCCTGCTCGGCGTTGACTTTTTATTTCGCTGAATTCTTCGTCGTTTTGGTGTACGAATCTAACCGTCGAATTAGTACATATCGTATAAATGCGTGAAGAGGCATACTCTTCAATCAGTGGCGTAATTTGTTCCATCGTCAGTTTCTTCCCATCATTCTTGCGCACAGCTTCCTGGAAATAAGCTGCCCGGACAACTAATCATCGTTGTTAGTGTTGACCCGAGAACCACGATAGTCACAGAACCCACTCAAAGGCTGATTATTTTTCCTCTTTGCCGTTCCTACTCGTTTGAGCTTCTCGTCTCTGTTACTCGCGCGACGGAGGCGCATAGAGTCTGCCACGAATTTTAGTACAGAAAGCAATGGATCGAAATGTGTGGGCCGCGGACCTCTAGAGTTTTCATGGAGTGCATGAATATCGCTGCCCTTCCTATTAATCTTCTTCCGGGTTTTCATGAGTCCTTTCGTCATCTTGAATATGAGTAACGCGTGGTCGTTATCGTAGATTATCTCGGTCGGCGATGTTGAAAGTTCCCTCATTTTCAACTTTCCTTATCGTTTATCGCAATCTTCTAGCGTCGAAATTGTGGGCGCGGCCCGTTTCCATGCCGACGTGGACCGACGCGACTAGGCGTCCAGACGCGATTTATGACCCTTGAAGCCCTGGATAGCATAGAGTGGTGATAGCCACAGTGACCCGAAAACCTTACTCTCAAAACTCAGAGCACCTTCTGCCTTGCACTTTCTTTAATTACTATTTGCTTGCCCGCCAATGCTCATGCTCATGCGGTAGTCGACATTCCACGAGTCGCTGCGTCTCTCCCAACGGCCCCTTGTAACCAATGGGTATCAGTGGTATGCTATACTCCGATCTGAACAGGGGAAGTATGCTGACCTCGTCTAGGGCTACTGCCATTGCTCAAGTCTATACATAAACCATGTAACCTCAAGAAGTTTGCGGGGCAGACGATAGGTGTAGATGCGTACGGATGGCTTCACAGGGGTACAATAGCTTGTACCATGGATTTGGTGATGGAGAAACCAACAAGGAAGTATGTATTTGCAGATACTTGATGAGGACATTCTAACAAGAAGCAGATTTGTTGATTTTGCTATGCACCGAGTACGAATGCTTCAGCATTTCGGCGTGATACCGTTTCTAGTTTTCGATGGAGATTACCTCCCCAGCAAGGCGGCTACTGAGGCGGACCGCATGAAACGACGAGCAGCCAGCAAAACTCTTGGGCTGGAGCTATTGAATGCAGGAAAAGCCGCACAAGCCAATCTCGAACTACAGAAAGCGGTTGATGTTACTCCTGAAATGGCCAGGCAGCTCATCGATGAGTTGAACATGGCGGGGGTTCAATATATTGTCGCACCATACGAAGCAGATGCACAGATGGTATACCTAGAGAGAAAAGGGGTTATTGATGGCATTCTATCCGAAGACTCAGATCTCCTGGTTTTTGGTGCTAAGTGCCTCCTGACAAAACTTGATCAGTATGGAAATTGCATCGAAATAAACCAGGCAGATTTCAGTGCCTGCCGTGATATAAACCTAGCTGGGTGGAGCGAAAAGGAGTTCAGGCAGATGGCAATTTTAAGCGGATGCGACTATCTCTCCAGTATCACGAATATGGGCCTGAAAACGGCCTATCGAATGATACGGAAGCACAAGACTGTCGAGAAAGTCGTACGGATGCTACAATTCGATGGCAAATACCATGTGCCAAAGGATTACCTCGACAACTTCTATCAAGCGGAACTAACATTTTTGCACCAACGTGTGTTTTGTCCAATAGCTAATAAAGTTGTGTTCCACACGGAGCCAGAACAGCCCATTGATGAAGAAAAGTTAACGTTTATTGGGGCGCCTGTCGAAGCAGAAATAGCTAGGAAAGTCGCAACTGGAGAACTTAACCCAATGACAAAGATGGTGATTGTAACTCGTCAAAGAGTGCCCGCAGTGTCTCCAAGAACGCCATGGACAGCAAAGCCACAGCTCCGGGCATCGGTTTCGTCGCAAGATCTAAAGAAAGGTGTTAGCATCGATCAATTTTTCAAGCCAAGGCGGGTTCCCCTAGCAGAGCTTGACATCAACTGTTTCACTCCTTCTCCCTCTCAGCAGAATACTCTCCTTCGGAATTCCGGGCCTTGGCTAGCAACTCCCGTTCCGCGGCCACAGCTAAGTCGATCAACAACTGAACTAGAGCCACAACTGCCACCGCCAAGGTCGGCACCTCCTCGATCTCAAACTAGCAGAGCGCTATCGGCCAGTTTCAATTCAGAGCCTAGGCCTCACAAGAGGCCTAGATTATGCTCAGACGGTATTATAGACGATACTCCAACAGGGAACCTCAAGCTTGACCGTAGTCGATTCTTTGAGTCAACGACGGATCTAAGCCCATCGGTTGGACGAACCGCTAAGAACAGAAAATCGGAAAGCGATGTATACATATATTCTGATGATTCTATTGAAGAAGCAATGCTTAATCTCCCTGATTTCGACGGCTTCAAGCATGATTCTGGTAAGAAAATGCAGGTGTTCAGCGAGGACAGCAAAATCAGTGATGAAACCAACCCCATCACTGATCCAACTTTACAAGTTTCGACAGCAACAAGCTTCATATCAATGCCGAGTCTCACCCAGGCAACATCGTTTACCAGCACCGCTGATGATCCACCAACTCCCGTTTCAACTGCCCCAACAGCGACACCTGTATCGCTCAAATCACGGTTTGCTTTCACACCCAAATCTCAATTTTCGACTCTTTCACGCCGCACCAGCGACGTTCTTACTCCTCCAACCTCCGTCAAGCCATCACGCATACCGGTCCCTGTCAATGCACAAACACGTAGCGCCTCCACACCTCTCCAGGCACTGGGTTCAAAGGCGCTGAACCGCGTAAGCTCAGCCACTTCTTCGCCAGCGCCACCATACACACCTATATCCACCCCTACTGGGTCTCGCAACATCTCGAGTTCTGCTCGCCAGCCGAAGCCTAAGCCAGCTGGACTAGGCGGCTTGCCATTCCCTGAACTTGGAAGGACTATGGTTAGAAAGCAGTCGTCCCTCAAGATTGTCACTGAGCCGGCCGATATTCCCCTTCCCGCTCACAATGAGGAAGAAAGACTTGCTTTAGAATCTCCGCCAAAGGAGAATAGGTGCAAGGCATTTGGAAGCGAGGACCTAATAGTACACGACAGCGAAGAGGAGGAGCTTCTCAGCCCAGTCGAAAGGGTGAACTTGGGAAGGTTTGCTTTCGGTGTGAAATAGTGGTGGTTATCAGGCTTGATTTGGTGGCCGAGTGGGTATTACTTCTGAAGTGGCATGGCTTAAAAGGCTAAATTTGAAGGAGTTTTCTGATCAGTAGGAGCTAGGGAGTATTTTGTAGGGGGCAGGGATTAGCACTACCAAGGCGCTTTCTAGTTTGGAGTTCTGTAGCATTCAAGGAGTGGGCAGGTCTGGTGCGGAGTTTAGCGTCTAGTTACTTGTCTTATCATCGATAAAGCTCTAAATAAAAGCCATCGAGACTCAATTTACTTCAGTTTTCCTATGCTTCTGAGACGTGTTATGAATATAAAGTGGTGAACTTAGGCTGTAGTTGAGAACTGATTCCAGCGATCGAAGCTACCATATTTATGGGCTAGAAAGTCGAAGGCTGTAATATGATAATTCACTTTATTCGTTGTTGCCGTCAACACTCGGTGGCATGGGGATGCTACATGCTTTCTCCTAGGGAAGGGACAACCCAGGAGAGGCCTACAAGTAAGTGGATATCTCGAAGTCACGCTTATAATATAACTTCAGCTGTATGTCACATTGCAGATACACTCAGCAGTCATGTTGTTCATAAGATCCATGTTCTCATATCGATCTTGCGCCCATCTGTCTACCAGCCGTCTCTATGGCTCCTCCATTGATGCTCCTAGAAACGCTGCAAAAAAATCCCATTGCAATCGCATACAAATATATTTCCGCAGTGTCCCCTCCCCCCGTCCTCCCTCTCCATGTGCGGCAAAAAATGTTCACGAGACCAAGAGAACCAAACCCCCCCTTAGGTCTCGGCAGGCGGGTACTGCTTATGTATGTTCGACATCATAACGTACAAATGAAATGTGAAATGTGTTTGTCGTGGTGTAATTGTGCTCGATTCTGTGTCCGATTGAGTGGATGATGGTGGATAAATTCGTGAATACTCGCGACTTGGTACAAAAGGCCATGGCTAGGCTATGTAAGTATGCAGGTGAGCGTCGGAGTAGAGTTGCGCTCCTGAGCTGCAGGTCTCATCTCCGCGACCATAGACGCCGGTTATGCAAATATATTCGACTGTGGTGTATGTCTTGTTCGTTCGAGGTCTGTTCTTTAGCTCGAAGATACCAGAGGTGCTGCAAGGGCACTTGGCGCTGGGGTGTTCAGGTCAACATTAAATTGCCAGTCCCCTGCAATATTGACCGTCAGCGATGCTTTTGTGAGAAACAACGATAAGCAGCCTAAAGACGTCCTCAAACTTAGTGGCACCACTATGCCTAGCAGCATCAAGAGAGCCGCAATATAGAGACAGTGGAGTGATCAAATAAAAATATCTAATCGGTGCCATTAAAATCCCCATTGAAGGACCACACACCATTTGCCAGATTGTCAGCCGTGTCAGCGAGCAGAATGACACGGCGCTTGTTACAATACGACGTCTTGTCCATGATATCGACCCTTAGGTTGACATCAGCCAGTTCCGCTACTGGCTTCTCGAACATCTCCGATAAGTTCTCAACCGCCATCTCCAAGTCCTTCTGGTTGTCTTCGAACATCTCGGTTAAGTTGTTGCGTGCAAGATAGAAGGCGAAAGCGTAGGTCCACTTCAAAGTCTGGCGACAGGTTTGGAGAGCCTGGGATGCCAAGTTAAGATATTGGACTTCGATCCAGGAGAGACCAGACGCTGACTGTAGCTGAACCATCTTCTTCTCGGTTTTCGTTGCAATATCCTTATCAAGTTTCGCCGATTGTTCGTGGTTGGCATAACGGTTGTAGTAATGAAGATATCGCTCGAGCGATACCCTAGACTTGGCCATAGCATCTCGCGCATCGGATCCGCTGCCCTCTTCGAAGCGATTGCAGTTGTACCAACTCGTGCCGTGTTCTGACCATAGGCCCATGCACATCCAGCAGAATTCGTGCTTGCACTTCCTGCAGGTCATATGGTTGCAACCGCCGTTCTTCTCGATTGTCGAATTACACTTCGGACACTCTTTTGTGTTGGCGGAGATCCAGTTTGCAGTCTCCGAATCATCGGCACACTTCTTGAGCCACCGCTTTACCAGATCACAAGGAGCCGGCTGATGGTCTGTGAGAATGCATCCGAAGCAGAAGCGATACCCACAGTCGCAAGCCACTGTAGGTACCACCTTGTCCAGATCACGCTTCTGGATCTTGCATTCCACAGCGTTGACGCAATCCGGAGCTGGGCACCATTTCAGCGCATTCTTATCCTCGACATAGGTCCGTGTAAGCAATTCGTGATATCTGTTGTTCAAATCTGATGCCACGAGGAGGTCCATTGACTTCGAATCCATAATTCGTTTGCATCCGTCCTGTGGACACTGGATATGGGCGGCCTCGCCCTCTTCCTTGATCTTCTGTGACAAATAATGCCTGTAGCAATCGACACAGTATCTGTGCCCACACTTCATAGCAAATGTCAAGAGCCCAGTTTCGTCCTCGCAGCATATATCACACACAAACCCAGGGATGACTTGTAGTGTAGGCGGCCCTTCAGATCTTGGTCCCAGTCCAGCATCCTCCAATACCTTCTTCGGTCTATCCATATAGTCCTCAATCAGCCTTTCCTTATTCCAACGAAAGTGTCGTAATAAGATCGCCGCATCCTCCTTCTTTAAGTCGAGGATCATATTAACCTCATCGATTAACTCATCCTGTTGTCTCTGTATATCATCCGGATGGTAAACTTTATATGTAACTTCGAATGGTCTTCTCTTCTCTCTTGGAGATTCTTTCTGCGAGATCTCTAAATCAGGCTCTGGCTCGTCGAATCCGAAATCTGTGCCGCACATGAACGTCAGCCTTGTTTCTTCAGCAAACACCAACGTCAACTGCTTACCATCTCCCGACTCATTATCAGACTCATCTTGCAGAATATCATCTTCGCTAGACATCCCAGACATGTACTCGTCCGAATCCGCCATGCTCGTCGTAGTTGCCGGTGGTGAAAGGGCGGAAGCAATCCTCTTGCTGGGTGGTAATCTATATGTGAGTGAGGACGATAACGCTTCCGCCGCTTTTCGCTTTCTCGTCAGGGGTGAAATGGTGAAGTTTTGGTTCGGAAGTGAGTGGTTTGGTCCAAAGTGGCAATCAAGTCCATCAAACTAAGCAGGCTCCCGGATCGATCCAACAGTGAGGGGTCTGATTGGTGCACGTGAGGATGACTCAGTACCGGAGTTGTGCACAAAAAAGCAGTTGAAGGTAGCAAGTGAGTCCTTGGTGAGGCTTATTGCAATATGACCTTTTGAAGTTGACGTGGTGCACTACAGACGTGGCGACTCTTGTTCGTATCAGCCTTGAAATCAACGGAGTGACGCCCAAGGCTTTATCGGCGATCCCCCATCAGATGTAATCGGCCCCCATTATCACGTGATTACGTGTCACGAGTTATCATAAGTGAGGCGGGGCAGGGGTCGTTCTTGGCATCGTCATATCGTTTTGTCTAGAACTTTCTGCCTAAGGTATACTGGTGCCTTCCCCAAAGGTCCGAACAAGGGGCCGTCTGTACACAGATACGGATTGATACTGAAATTGAAGCTGATAAAATTCCCCTTTAATTTGATTTCAGAGAACTGGCTTATTAAAAGGCGGTAATGATAATTACAGCCCTAAGTGATTAAGAACCTCAATTGTATTCATAGTTACTGTAAACTCTTAAAGCAACAATGACCTCTACTAGCTGTTCCCAGGCTCTGGCGCTTCCTCAGTCTCTTCTCAAACGGTCTCTTCTCAAACGGTCTCTTCTCTCTCTTCTCGAACAGTTTCCTCTCGAACAGTCTCTTCTCGTACAGTCTCTTGTCGAACCTCTTCTCGAGACTTCGTAATGTCCATAACGAATTTGATGAACCGGTCACCGTATGGAACTGGTGGTATCGGAGATATTTGTTGCTTATCATGTGAAAGTCCTTTCCAGAAATTTTCAAGTCTCTTGACGGTTCCATACTGCATTTATTAGCCACAGTCAAGGCATGTTGGGAGTGAGTAACTTACGTGAGTGAGTAAATCAATGATGCCCAGATAATAAATCTCCTCGCCAGGACTATTATCCTCGTGCGTGGCTCTAAAGCCCCCATCGTCGCTGTAGAACGTAAAGTCTCGTTTACTGGTGTTCTCTTCCATCTGATCTGGCATTCTGGTGGTTGATTCACCCATAGGAATGGGCTTCTCGTGTTTGATGATCTTCCGCAACTCATGCGCCTTTCTAGCAGTCTCCAATTTTGAGGGTGTCCTCATTAAGATAGGGTTTGAGGGTAAAATATCGTCCGGCGATGTGTCTCCTCCAGGCTGGAATACCCTGAGTGTCTTATCTCGAAGATTCTCCTGGTTGCCTTTCCCCAAGTCATGTATTCCCACAAGCATTGAATAGTCCATAATTTTGAGCTTCTGCAAGAGGCGAACATCCTGCTCCATCTGTTCCAAGAAGGTATTTTTCTTTTCTGGTCCGAATTCGAGGTGGTAATTCCTCCTGAGCCAGTTGAGGTCTTTCAGGGTTGCTCTTGGATTATGTACCAGATTCTCTTCCTTGTAGTCTCGTCCAACAGTGGAACCTTTCAAATCAAACGTTTGGTGGATGTCCCTGTGTGGTGGAAATAGGTTGTTCATGACGACAAAGTGTATTTTACCTCCGTAAGGAACCTTCACTCTGTGCAGGCCGTAGAATTGCGACAAAAGTGTGTTGGGGTTCTCCTCGACATGGTGGTAATAGTCCTTGAGGATGTTGCGGAGGAGTTTGTGTTCGGCGTGGTGTATCGTCTTTATGATGTACTTGTAATCTCGAGAGAAGTAGAAGAAGCTGCCACTTTTGCCTGGGGATCCGAGTTCTGACAATATATACTTGCTCGTCAACGACATCAGATAGTCGGCAGGGTCAATTTTGAAATTGGCTCGTAGGCGTCGGAATACCCATGGTGCATAATCCTTGAATTTGAAATCATACTTTGCCGATGGGGTTAACTCATTCCCCGTTCTTGCTCTGGTCAGCTTTCATCCAGATATATAATGCAGCGATAGTAGTTTAGACTTACATGTCAAAGGAAAACTTGTGGCGTGCAACAAAATCGGCGTCTGTTAACTCCCTATCCAACTTCGCGTTCGTCCTCGAGACAGTAAATCGGATGCCGGTTAACATATTGTATGCTGTGACCCAATTGACATGGTTCTGGTCAACCTTCGTCCCCACAACCACTCTATCCTCGTCCTCTTCATCTCTCCGCTTCCGTTTACTTGCTCTCTTCTGTCGTATTGCTTCTGCCCACCTCAGGGCATCCTCGTCCTGCGCTATATCTTCATGGGGTATATTGGAATGTATGCTTTGGGTATTGCGTCTATTGATGCTGAGAGAACCTCGGCGCATGTTAGACGCGGCTATAGGAGAAAATCGACCAGTCGCCAGAGCAGTTTCATCTGTAGATGCACGTGGCGGTCCAATCTTCGGTACTCGGTGTTTAAGCTGGGGCGGACCGACAGCGCTCTGTGAGGACCCCGTTGCCGGAGTAGGCGGTCCAGCGTTGGGAGTCCTGAGATGGTAATCAGGGGAGAGTCGATGTTTAGCATTCTGGGTTGTCGGAGGTGAGTCTAGATGTATCATGGTTCCAACCAAAGAACTGGAATAAGTGAGGGGCCCAGTGCTTTGCGGATTATAGGATGAGGGATGAGGGGACAGTCGGTTGTGGCTCTCGTTATGCCCATTAGCATATTGTGAGGCGTCAACTCCGGTCGCAATCGATTGTGGTTGTAACGGGCCTCCATTCGCCAGACCAAACGAGTTCCGTTCTGTTGACAGAGACTTCGACGATCGATTATGTGGCTCCGGGCTCTTTCTTCCATTTCCATTTTCAGGGATTCCAGCCATGCCGCCATTGATAGATAGAGCTCCTGTGTTGCGAACCAGTCGGTCCTCCCAGCTATTCCTGGCCGACCTCCCATTAGGCACTGCGCTTAACCCCGGGTCGGTGAGCATCCCGCCGTTATCCGGGGGGGTGATCTCGTCGTTCATGGAATTGAGGGAGTCGGTAGGAGTTCTGGGCGGTGTCGTCTCATAGTTCGTACGTACTGTCGGCTGTTGGAGTGGCCAATTCTTCAGGGCCGCATTCTCCTGCGATTGTCGGGTGTCGTTGAGGGTTTGGAAGAAGGGGTCATCCAGTGTCCTATTATTCAACTCGTCGGAGTGGAATGATGGCATCTCGTTTGCACCGAAGGGGGTTTGCAACGAAGCCAATCGACGATCAAGGTGTCGCTGCCGGGTTTGACCACGGTTGGCAAGTAGGGAGATGGCTGTGGCCCTACAGTTGCCACCTGCCGTCCCCTATGTGGCTCGTCGGCTGAGGGTAGCGAAGTCTTCAATCGATTGTCCCCCTCTCGTCCCTCGATATAACAATGCGTGGTCGTGATAACTTGAGGGTTATGAGGTTGTTGTCACCGCTGAGCCCTTCGAACAAGTCATCTAGCGTCGGTTGCGCGGGAACCTTGGCAAAACACAGCCGCCCTTCGTTACTGCTGTCCTGACGATCGTTTCCGTAACTATGTGCACAAGGACGCGTATCTTTCACTCATGTGCTTCGATACTTTGCTTCGACTTGAGTATTGGATGTGGAAAGGAAATGATTGTTGAGGAAAGCAAGAAGCTACTTGGTATATTAATATCTACCAATTCCTCCGGGAAATTGAATGTCGTATTGGCATGGTTCAGCCGTTCCTCAGCCACACCACACGACTGGCCAAGGGACCAACACATTGTTAGTGCAGCCGTGCGCGAGGTACTCGAAATAAGTCAACATATATTGTAACTGCGGACAGAAACCCACATGCTCCAGGAAAGGAGATGCAGTCATTCAATAACTAATGCGTGAATTGCAATCTGATAAACGCATACTGTTTACTTGATTAATGCCTTGCTTGTTTGTTACTGTTCTGTACACCCCTCGGGGCAACCCCCTGTGCAGTTGTTTGTAGGTAATTGTCGTGCTTACGAAGGACGCTGATAAGCGTCAAATATGTTGATTTACCCCAACAATTAATACACGGGCTCTTTAAACTTGATGTAATTATTGTGCTATCATATATGTTAGGTTGTTATCTGGTCGAATTGTTATAAAACATTCAATTTGTGGTATCGTTGGTAATTATATCTATTTGAATCTATTTTGAGGGAATTTAATTGTATTTGCATATTTATTCACTAAACACATGTTTACATTCCACCACTCATTCAAGACCACATCTATATCGAAATATAACAAGCCTTCCATATCACACGTATACAGATGTTCAACCCTCGAGTCGATAGTGGTACTCTGAATATTATAACGACTGACAATGGCTACACAATGCGCGCTTCATTGACACATCACAAGCATCGAAGGACAATGGCTACACAATGCGCGTTTCATTGCAATAAACATCACAAGTATCGAAGGAAGAAGGTCATGTTGAAATAGAAAAATTAAAACTGATCAATAATCATCATTGCATCTGGTATAAGTACAAGCCATCCAGTAATAGCATCATCATCCCAACCTGCCACGCGCCAAATTATAACCAGTAAAGCCCCCTATTGTCATAACCCTCAGAAATCCGGTGGTGTAGGATACAGTAGGATCCTCAACACAACCATTACCCATACAAGGTCGGGGATCCCTAGCTACAATAACGCGAATAAACATGATCCTCCGTGCTTCCTGGAGTTGCCCAACCCACACCTCATATCCCACGAGTATGATAGCAGAAAACCCCATACAAGCATATCCCAACCGAATAAGTCCCAAATAATCAGACACAAGCGATATTAATCACCCTGCCGCGCTGAAACTCCCCAAACGCCACGAAGTCATTGATAGAAAGAGCCGTTACCATGAACAAAGTCAAAGTGTTCAAGCAGCAGCCTTCTTGGCAGCCGGCTTCTTCGGCGCAGCCTTCTTGGCGACGGGGGTCTTCGCGGTGGTCTTGGTTACGCGGCCGGACTTGGTCTTGCCGAGGACAGTTGCCTTCTCAACGATGGCTGGGACATCCTTCTTAGCAGCTGGCTTCTTGGCCTTGGTGGCGACAGCCTTCTTTGGTGCAGCGGCCTTTGGCTTAGCGGCAACCTTCTTGGTGGCAGCGGCCTTTGGCTTGGCAGCGGCCTTTGGTGCAGCCTTCTTGGTGGTGGTTGCGGCCTTCTTGGCAGGTGCAGCGGCCTTCTTTGCGGCTGGCTTAGCAGCAGGCTTTGGCTCCTTCTTGGCAAGCTTGGTTCCGCCAGACGATCCTGAAGACATGTTAGTTGAGTTGAACGAAGGTAGTATTTAATAGGCAGGATAGGTAATGGCCCAAGTAATTGCGCAAGTCACAAGTAACATTACAATATCACGTGGGCAGGAATAGGACGCGACATCAATAGTGGCTGATAACTTACCCTTTGGCTGGGCGAACTCTCCCTTCTCGACACCAGACTTCAACGCCTTGTTGAAGAGCGAGTCGAACATCTTATCGGTGGCATTGATGCTGTTGTTGGCCTTGACGTACTTCTTGAGGGCAACACGGCTGGAAGGAAGGAGCGTTAGTAATCGTTCTCAAGTACGCGACAGTAATGCATAAACAAAACATGACGCGCAAAAATCAAAGGAGTCAAAACTAACCTGCTACCATTTCTCTCCTTGAGCTGTATTGAAAAGACGCGTCAGCATATATTCGCGGCATGGTTGGTGTTGTGGTTTCATCGGTCGCAATGCGACTCGATGTCAACAAGCGAGAACGCGCGGACGCGATGCGCCGGATAACTTACGTTGATGATGGCATCCTTAATCATATCCTAAAAACGTAGACCATCAGTATGAGTAATTAAAGAATGCAATGAAGTATTGCGATTATAAATAGGAGTTGTGGTTGGAGAGTAGATATAACATACCTGATACGAGTGACCAGCGGAAGTGGACTTCTTCGCCGCACCAGATTCGGTCTTCTTTGGAGGCATGTTGATGATGTGTATGGACGTTACTTTATAAGTATTGAGTGTAGTAAAGAGTTATCTTAAGATCGAAAGGAACTTTTGATCGGAATTGTCGGTATAATTGTGGATGTGCGGGGTTGGTTGTGTACGGGTTTCGAAAAGTTCTCAACATGGAAGTGGGCAGGGCGCCAATTTATATGTTCTGCCTCGCGAAAGCTATCAACAGCAGATTCACAGATCACCTCGACCAATGTATCGCGCTAACCCGCTTTGGGCCGGAAGTTAGTACCCTTCCAGGCAAAACAAATCCGAAATGAGCCAATCAGAGACGAACACAGCCTTCCGCCGCTACAGATCACGCGGTAACTCCAACCATGGTGGTTCAATTCTCGACGTCCCCTCCTCATTGCGCTCACCCGCTCACCCACCACAGTCAGGTCTGGCATCGCCCACATTTTGGCATTTGTTGCGGATGGAAGAGAATCATCGTCAGATTGTGAATGCGCTTTTAAATGCTCCGTGAATGTGTTGTGTGAAGCCCATATCTTTCCCAGAGCGATCCCAATTAATGCGCGTGTTCTAAGCCGCGATATGATAAAATGTGATAACTCCACGAGGCTGTGGAGGGGTTTGGGAGTCTGTCCAGCTCCACGACTTCGAACAGTTCAACGCTCAACGCCCAGTAAACGACCCAGTGATTCTCTTTTCATTGTATACTGCTTCAGAACCTTTTATTGAGGTCTTGCGATGACTTTAGACGAGTTTTTATGATGTCTTCGGTTTACGTGGTTACGCTATCGCAGAAGAGAATCTATGATCGAAAATGAAGCAATTGTTGCAGCTTCGAGATCTCGCATCCATTCGGGCGCATTCCAATCACCAACCACACCATCATCCGATAAGGCTCAAAAACCATCGCAAATGTCTAGTGAGTGTCTATTTCATACATTTCCGTAAAAATATAAACACATATACTCCATATGTGGTGTTTATACTGCGGACAAAGTCTCGCTGTCCTTGATCGCGTCGCGATGCCAACTTGTCCTGGTGACCGATAGACAACTCTTCATGTCCCACCACCAAACGTTGTCTATTCATTACGAAAGTAAGTTATACTATTTCATTACCGGTCATCACTATTTTACAAGATTTATGATGTATTCAATGAGGGTTGAGACATATTCTGTTCCATTCACTACAGTTGATGTTCTTCGGTCGCACGACTACATCGTGATTCGCGTCACTCATACCATCAACAGAATTTGCACATTCTGTTCAGGGACTTCAAAACAAACTAAGTTCTGATAGTGTCTACTGAATGAATACATTTCAAAGAATGTATTTAGTTGATATGCTGATATTGCTCCTTCTCCTTTTATTTCAGTTGGGAATGAGTGTTCGTCATCGTCTTCCATGTCACAAATACAACATTGATGAAGACGATGAAGACGGCGACGTTCTTGAGCTTCAAACACATGCGGTACCGTTTCAATCATTGCCTTTGGTCTTTCACTTGCTCATACTGTCAAATCTACTACCGAGAGATACAAACAAGATGCTTCTTGTCGCAATGTCAAGGAGACAACTGCCTTGGCAATGATCTATCTCACCGATTGGTATCCTCACCTCCCAACGGTTCAAATAGCTGGACAGGCTCTGGTTCTATAGCCTAACTTCATGAAAAGTTTGCAATACAGGTATTGTCTCTTTGGTTTGTTGACTGGGATAGTGAGGCGTCTGGAATTAGGCAGAAGATACCCAGGAGCGACCCCCAACCAAGACCCAGCCTGGTTCCTCCCTCTCTGACTCCCAAGACGGAGGCGCGGCATCTCTACATGCATTTATTTGTATTTATGAGTTACTTAATTAAAACTCAATATGATTCTTTTGAACTAGCAATCATCACACAAGTCATTCCAATTGTTTGTGCGCGGCGGGAAGCTCGGAGAATCACATTACTTGGCACTACGCCTCGTGACAAGGGGTATCATCCATCAACAATTTTCATCAAAAATGTCATCCATTTAGCACTATGCTGATGTGCAATATGCTGATATAAAGCCTGAAGCCTTCCTGCTCCTAAAAAGCCTAGGTAATATGGCACACCCATTCCTCCTGTTCGCCAGCAACGCCAAAAGCAAACCGTTTCCCAACCGCCAGCCCATGCAATGCAAATAGCAAACCTGTATCACCCCGCCCGACATCGATCCGCGCAACAAGTGTTTTCGGACCTCCTAAGAGTTCATCTTAGGCTTGGCCTTAGACGCCTTACTAGCCTTCTTATCCTCCTTCATCTTCTTCCTCTTCTCCTCAGCCTTCTCCTCATTCTTCCTCTTCAGTTTCTTGACCTCCTCATCGGTCTTGGGGATCGGCTTGAAGAATCCCTCAAGTCTCGCCTGCTGGCTCGACTTCAGGTTCTTCTGGAGCTTAGCTATCCCGCCCCTGACTCTCTCCTCGGAAAATGCGTTCTCAACGACGAGGAACTTGATGAGCCCTTCGACGTCGGGCTGCTCCCACTTGAAGTCACAATCCTCGTGGTCTGCAGGCCGGACGTCTGGGTTGAAGAAGAGCTCGCGCGCGTCGGCGTACGGCCAGTCTTCAGGGATGGTATATTTGTGCTTATCATCGTTGTTTATCCACTCAACAACCTTTTCGAGGGATCCGTGTTCACGGATCAATTTAAGGGCGGTGTTGGGGCCGATCTTTGGGATGGGGTCGAGGTAATCACAGCCAAGAAGGATGCAGAGATCAACGAACTGGACAGGTCAGTATTCGAGGGCCAAAGGAGCTCGAGATAAATAGAGAGAGAGAGTTGTACCTGTTTGCGGTCCATGCCCAAACCTTCGAGGACCTTGTCGACATGGATTTCTTGGATAGGCTCCTTCCGCGCCTCGCTGAAAGTGAGATGGCGAATGAGAATTGGCGAGTCAAAGCACAGCGTGTCCATATCCTCACTTGCTGCGGCATACACCTTTCCTGCCCGGGCCAGCACTGCACACTGCGCCTCAGCTTCGGTTGGTGCAATGATGTATGGGATGCCCATCAGCTTGAGGAGTTGTTGACACTCCGCATTGTGCTGTCTAGACACCCTAACCGTCCGCCTGGAAAACTTCTCGACATCCTCAGCTGTTCCTGTTTCCTTCGCTTCTTCGAGACCCTCGGTTGCTTCCGCTTTGCGGGCGAAACGTTTGGCAAGTTCGCCGGACTTGAGTTTTGGTGGTGCGCCATCGAAGACGTAGACCGGCTTGATTCCATTGTCGACGATGCGGAGGGTGCGGTAGAACATGCCCAGGAGATGAGAAGTGGTTTCTCCAGACTCGTTCATCAGTTGCTGACCCTCTGAGCGGACGGCGATGAGGAATGAGTAAATTGACATGGAGCTATAGTCGAGTATCAAATTAGATTTAATCGATGAGAAAGAACACGGGTTGCCTACGCATCCTATAGAGTATTAGCAGATGCACGAATAAATATGTTGAATGAGCCTTACAATTGCCACTTTCCGCCCAAATTGATTTTTGATCTCACCCTCCTTGATGGCCTGAGGGGCTTCATCGCGGATGATCGAGAAGAGCTGCTTAATACCCATGGTGAAGTTGCCTCTGGGTAGCACGTTAAGTGTCTTTGCGCCGTAATTTCAGCAATCAGCTTGTTGGGTTTCAGTCTGGGAGTCGTTTTTTGCAGAGAAATATTTGAGCTCGAGATCTTTTGGATGCGCGACCCGCGTTATGACGTTCAGACGCGATAGGTTACGCGACGAACATTATCTGTAGGCACCCTTGCTTAATTAGTTATGCCTGAGGTATCAACTCTACTCGAAGTGCGGGGGAGAGTTGGAGACGGGTGGACAATCTCCAAAGTCATTTTACGCCCAAACTGATCTGGCGGAGAGCAGAAACCCATGAATTAGGTACAATATAGATAATAATACATTCTATTATCCTCTACTACATTATATTAGACCAAAAATAAAATATCTAGAGAAGTTGAGTGATATTTACTACTCGCCGAGGTACAAATTAGTGTTTCTTGCCGTGTAGCCTGCCGAGAGGCTTTCCCCACGAAAGGCTGCCACTAGCAATTATAACCGCTGCTAGCCAGGAGTCGGAACCCAGGGTTATTTAAGTAAAGACAACGTATCTGCGTTGCTAATATATTTCATATTACACTCCTCAGTTTGCAATATGTTTAAGCCCCTTGTCCGATTCTCTGGAAAGCAATTGGCGGCTGCTTCTCGGCCGTCAGTAAGAGCATATGCTGCCCCAGCTGCTGCTCCGAAATACCAATGGAATGATCCATTGGGCTCGCAAAACCTGCTCACCGAGGAGGAATTGGCAGTTTCAGAGACGGCAGAGTCATATTGCCAGGAGCAATTGATACCCAGAGTCCTTGGTGAGTTCTGTAGCTTTCCTGGAACCAAGCGTCCATGGCTAACTCCCTGACAGAGGCATATCGCCATGAGGACTTCGACAGGAACATTTTACAAGAGATGGGCGAGCTCGGCCTGCTTGGAGCCACAATCGAAGGCTATGAATGCGCGGGCGTGTCCAGCGTTGCATCTGGGCTTATCACAAGGGCAGTGGAGCGTGTGGACAGTGGTTACAGGTCAGCAATGTCTGTCCAGTCATCTCTAGTTATGGGACCTATATACGAGCACGGAACACAAGAGCTGAAGGACAAATTCCTCCCACGACTGGCGAAGGGGAAGTGGGTTGGCGCATTTGGCTTGACAGAGCCAAACCATGGAAGTGATCCAGGATCGATGGAGACTGTCGCGAAGCCGCACCCAACGAAGAAGGGATACTATTCGCTCTCGGGTTCGAAGACTTGGATCAGCAACTCGCCAATCGCAGACGTCTTCATTATCTGGGCCAAGCTTCAGGAGACAGGCAAGATCAGAGGGTTCGTTGTTGAGAGATCGCAATGCCCAGCTGGTACTTTGGAGACCCCAGCAATTAAGAACAAGAACGGCCTAAGAGCATCGATAACCGGTATGATCCAACTCGATAACTGCCCAGTGCCACAAGAAAACATGTTCCCTGAGGTCGAAGGGTTGAGAGGTCCGTTTTCTTGCCTGAACAGTGCACGATACGGCATATCATGGGGAGTGATGGGGGCCCTGGAGGACTGCATCGATAAAGCAAGGACGTACTCCCTCGAGAGGACGCAGTTCAAGGGCAACCCTCTTGCGAAATACCAGCTCATCCAGAAGAAGCTCGCGGATGCTTCGACAGATGCTGCTTTCGGTATCCTGGCAAGTATCCAGGTTGGTAGGCTAAAGGATGAGGGCAAGGTGGCGCCCGAGATGATCAGTATGATTAAGAGACAGAACTGCGACCGCGCTCTGTCGAATGCGAGAACTCTGCAAGAAATCTTTGGTGGCAACGCCGCCAGCGATGAGTATCATATTGGGAGGCACGTGGCCAACCTCTTTGTGACTCAAACGTATGAAGGGCAAAGCGACATTCACGGTAAGCTGACAAATCCGACTCCATATTCCCTGAAGATTTTACTGACAATCGCCACAGCTCTCATTCTCGGAAGAGCCATCACGGGTATTCAAGCATTTGCATAGAAACTATGTAGATAAACACTAAATAATTTGATAATATCCCGATTCCTATACTGTTATGTTGCCAGCCCTCGGGACAGACATCCGAGGGGTAGAGTATTTCCCTCGTGACCAATATTACCCTATTCGGTTGCCGCCGGACAATCGAACAAACGTCATAGGTGAGATATGTGTGGCGGGGCTAGCGACTCGCAATCTTGGACGAGGTATCAAATCCCATGGTGCGGGACTTTAACGTACGAAGAAATAAAAAGGCACAGATTCGTAAGGCTGATTAATTTTTTTTGCCATGGCTTGAATAATCACTTCAATAACTAAGTAAGTGAATTTAATAGTAGGCCGTAGATGCATGTAGAAAGTAAATCATTTGACGGCGACCTATAGGCGCCGATTGTTGAATCGGGCGGCGGGCGTGAGGCGAGCCTGGACGCTAAATCTGTTTTCTCTCGTTGGCAAGCCCATTCTTCAGCTCCTCCAACATCACCGCAACTTCCCCTGGTACCAACTCATCACATATCGAGGTACTTCTGTCACCTCGAAAATATCATCGTGAATCTTGCGATTCCCATAAATCCCTAGGTACGCCATATCAGCCTGGGCTCAGCCTTACTTCCTTGCCTCAGCTCCCCTCTCGCCTTTTCGACGCTAACCGCCGTAGCCTGAACCGTTTCCCGCTCACAGTCCTACTTTCTCGTCACCACGACACTGAACGACTACCCTCATAACCTCACACAAAAGTCATCATGGCGCTCAAGAGAATTAACAAGGAACTGAACGATCTCGGCCGGTATGTGCATCACATCGTGAATGTCTATTTTATCCTTTGGGTCCCCTGCGGGGCCGTCGGCCCAAACGCGGGGTCATCGAATGGACATCGTGGACACGACCAAGAACCCTCTTGACACCGAACTCTGGCTGACATCTGTGCTACAGTGATCCCCCGTCCTCGTGCTCGGCTGGACCTATTGGAGATGATTTGGTTTGTGCCCATCTATCTCGAACCCTGCGACCGTGGCCCCTGGCCCGCTGTCTTCACGAAGACATGCGCCGATTTGGCCATCAAAATTGAAGAATTCGAACTGACTTTAATTTATCAATAGTTTCACTGGCAGGCAACTATTATGGGACCTGTAAGTACTCTCCAATCGAAACTCATGCGAAACTGCCTTCGTCGATATACCCACGGCCAGACCGAAATCTGGCCGAAATGCATCAGGCGATGATGAGATTTGTACTAACGCAATGAACAGTCCGATTCGCCATACTCCGGAGGTGTATTCTTCTTAGCCATCCACTTCCCAACAGACTACCCATTCAAGCCTCCGAAGGTCAACTTCACAACCCGCATCTACCACCCTAATATCAACTCCAACGGCAGCATCTGTCTAGACATCCTCAGGGACCAATGGAGCCCGGCTCTTACCATCTCCAAAGGTAAGATCTTACAGGCTGATTATGGTTTTTGACATACTGACGGATTCAGTTCTGCTTTCCATCTGCTCCATGCTGACGGACCCCAACCCGGATGACCCGCTCGTCCCAGAGATTGCACACGTCTACAAGACCGATCGTGCCAGGTACGAGGCTACGGCAAGGGAGTGGACCCGCAAGTACGCTATCTAGATGGCTGATGGGGGATATTCTCTACTCGCGTTTATGGATTAGCTGGCGCAACTGTTCCTGTCAACACATTCGGTCTGGTTATGCATGCCTCTAGGGCAAGGAGTGAGCAAGTTGTGGACTTCACGGGGACGGGTCCCGGTGGGTGTACGTTCAGTGATGGGATCAGGGAGGCTAAATGATCTTGCGCCGGCAGACTTTTATCTTCCAATTCGCAATTAAAACATCACTGAACTTATGGCCTGTTTGCAAGGGGAGATTTCCGAGGAGCGTAACATGCCTGGAAACTGTGAGGTGTGCAAATGGGATGGTGGCATTGTTGTTGAAGGGAGATGATAGTCATTCGGAGTTTAATATATTCGATATTATAACTCTTCTTTTGTGATTCCTAACCGCTGTGACCCTTAGACCTATCCTGTAGTTGGACCCTCACTATAACCCACCCTGTTTAGACGTAGATAATATAGGGTTACGGAGGACGTTGACAGTTTGGGTTCCTGTCTGTGTTTTGGGATCTTCGGCGGCTCACGAGGTGGCAAGGATAATAAAACTTGGCTTTGGGGGTAACTGAAAACCACGAATCGATTTGTTTCCAAAACTCAAACTCGACTTGAGCATTGCAAGAAGGGAATCTTGGGTCCTACTCATTTGTGTCGATGTCGGCGATCTAGGCGTGGGCTGTATCAAGATCGTGTCACACCCATGTCACGAAACCGCACCTCAAACAGAAACCGAGCCGCCATGCAACCCTCCCTCGCTTGACCCCAAATGAGCCAATCGAAAGCCCCGCGCGCTCACCATGAGCTTCGGCGAATTGTTGCACAGACGTAGCCAAGTGCTTGAGAGTCTCCTCGTTGACGAAAAATGGGCTGATTCGAGTGAGAGAATGCTCAAGCCTGTGGCCCGCCGCGACTGAGCTCTCACGATAGTGGGCCCGCCAGCGCCGTCAGTCCTGTCAACACTGTCCGATGTGCCATCGGCATGTTGCAGATGGGCGCGCTGAGCTCCCAGCTCCCCTGCCCCCGCCAGGATATGGCCCTGAAGCGACCATCTAGGCCATGGGAGCGAGGCACTGATGTTTCGACCATGGGCGTCGGCAGTGGCGCCGGCGCCTTTGCCCTAATCTTGAGACGAGAAGGGGTCTGGATACTACTTGACATACGAGTCCTTCTCATAGGTAGGTCCGTTTTCATTTTGTGGGCGCATAAAGTGTCACATTCTTTCTTTGCTCGTTCAGTCACTGTTTGCGTGCCTCTTTTGCTGCTCTTTGGCCTCGCCTGTAATCATTATATACAGTGGCGCGTACAGGTATGTAACTCTGTCACCCCTCCGACCGTCTTCCTGTTACAGAGCGCTGACGGATGTTGCGAGCAGGCTTCGACGTTCATTTCTTCATAAGGCTGGCCCCTATTTTGACAACTTAAACCAAGCTCTCAGCTGGCTCTGACGACATTTTGTATATACTATAAAACCTAATACAGTATCGGTCTCTCGAATTTCGATACTCTACGAAGAGAGGGACACAGGCAACTAGACAATCCAGGAGCACATCGAGCGAAAGCTCTAATAAAGGAAACGATGTCTAGAAACCCTTACGCTCTGGAGGAGGATAGGCCGTCCGAGAGATCAAGATGGCCGCCACTGACGAGGATGTTAATGTCTGGAGAGATGAATGCTGAGGCGAAGAGGGAATACAACTGGAAAGAGCAATATAACAAGTGGATGGTCAACGAAGGTTACAGACGATTGTATGTGTGTGCCTCCTGCCCTTCGATCAACTGCTAATATAATGATAGCTTTGTGTTCGTCTTCGCAGCTATCCACGCGATGGTCTTCGCCTTCGGTTTCATGAATTACCAATTGAAGGATAACTTACAAAATGGGAGAGATACTTTCGGATTAACATATCCGATTGCCAGAGCAGCAGCCCTGGTACTGCATTTCGACATTGCTGTGATCCTCTTCCCCGTCTGCAGAACACTTGTGTCATTGGCACGCAAGACTCCGCTAAATGGCATTATCCAATTCGACAAGAATATAACCTTCCACAAGATGACGGCTTGGTCGATTGTCTTCTTTTCATGGGTGCATACAATAGCACATTGGAACAACTTTGCTCAGATAGCAGCAAAGAACAATCTTGGCTTCGTTGGGTTCCTGTTGGCCAACTTCGCGACAGGCCCAGGTTGGTCCGGATATGTCATGTTGACTGCGCTGATGGCCATGGCCATTACGTCAATGGAGAAGTTCCGGAGAGCGAATTTCGAGCGTTTCTGGTATACGCATCATCTCTTCGTCGTCTTCTTCCTCTTCTGGTCGATCCATGGCGCATTCTGTATGATCCAACCCGACTTCGCGCCATTCTGCGTGTCCCTCGGCTCCTCTGCCATCGGTGTCTTCTGGCAATATTGGATGTACGGCGGATACATCTATCTTGCGGAGCGAATTGCTCGCGAGATTCGTGGGAGACATAAGACGTACATCTCCAAGGTTGTCCAGCACCCTAGTAACGTCTGTGAGATTCAGATTAAGAAGGAGCACACGAAGACTAGGGCTGGACAGTACATCTTCTTCTGCTGCCCCGAGGTGAGCTTGTGGCAGTATCATCCATTTACACTTACGAGCGCACCGGAGGAGGATTACATATCGATACACATCCGCATGGTTGGTGATTTTACAAAGGCCGTCGGAAAAGCCCTTGGATGCGAAGTCGACAGGCCACGGGGAGGAGGAGCCAAGAAGGATACCTCGCAAGTCATCGGCGTTAACAAAAATGGCCCCGACGCAACCACCGTGGACCCCGCCCTCCGCCGAGTCCTCCCCCGCGTCTACATTGACGGCCCCTTCGGTAGCGCCTCGGAAGATGTCTTCAAATACGAGACCGCCGTCCTCGTCGGCGCCGGTATCGGCGTCACCCCCTTCGCCTCCATCCTCAAGAGCATCTGGTACCGGATGAACTACCCGCAGAAGAAGACGCGGCTGCGCAAGGTGTACTTCTTCTGGGTCTGCAGGGACTTTGGGAGTTTCGAGTGGTTCCGCAGCTTGCTCCTCGCCATCGAGGCGCAGGATATGGATAACCATATTGAGATCCATACGTACCTTACGGCGAAGATCCAGGCGGATGATGCGACGAATATCATGATCAATGATGCGAATGCGGATCGTGATGCTATTACGGGATTGAGGGCGCCGACGAATTTTGGGAGGCCGAATTGGGGTGCGGTGTTTAGGAGTATTAGGAAAATCCACAGTCCTGGCGCGAGGTATGTGCCACATTACCCCTTATAGTACTCTATTCTAGGATGATTGTGCTAACATTTATGTAGTGGCGTGTTCTTCTGTGGTCCAAAGGGCCTGGGCTCCTCGCTGCATGTCAAGTGTAATGAGTATTCTGACCCAGATTGGTCGTATGTGTGGGGCAAGGAGAATTTCTAGATGTTCATATTCATCATTTATCATTCTGTAAACTGCTTGGGCATACATCTTTTCTGCCCAGCCTTGAATTTTGGGGAGCGCTGTCGTGATATGGGATGAGCAATAGAATAGATACCACTACAGAAATAAAAATATTTGAAGACAGCGGCGTTTCCATGAATATTGGGGACTTGGTATCTGGTGATGCTACACTGCGGATAGGCCCCGCATCCAACTCGCACATGGCCTAATTTACAAAAAATAAATATGAAGCACAAAATATGACACACACGATAACATTGATGGCAGAGCAGACACTTTCGAGAAGTCTTCCTCCCCCGTCAATCGTATACATTATTTATCACGTGCTTAACCTACAACCTGGTGGGTTTCAACACATCGTGGCTACGTATGCTATTCTTGGCAGCTTATCACGACTACAAATGCGTCATTTACCCGTCGCCTCATACGATACATCTTGGAGCTGTATCTACCTCAACTCACCTCAATCGCAGTCCCTAGAACCCCAAATCCGCAATCATGAAGGTCGCCTTCTTCAGCACCAAACACGTGAGCTCTACCCCTCCATGGCTGTAAGTATGACATCGTCTTGCTAACACAGCTTCACCTAGTATGACGAGGAGGCATTTGACAAAGTCAATGAAAGCCTCGGCTCCCCACTGGAGATAACATATCTCCAACCGTCGCTGGACCCCTCAACGGTCGCGCTGGCAAAAGGCCATAAAGCCGTCTCCCTGTTCGTGAATGACACGGCGGATGCAGAGGTCAGTTTTCTCACTCGCTTTGAAACTTTTGAGATACTAACCTCCGATCTGTAGATCCTGAAAGCTTTAGTGGAATTGGGAGTTGAGATCATTGCCCTGCGCGTAAGCTCTCCTCTCCCACCAAAAAATCAATCAGACATCAGTGCCAGATACGAGAGATTTCACATTCTGACCCTCCCCTCCAGTGCGCAGGCACCGACAACTGCGATCTAGTCACCGCCGCAAAACTCAACATCGACGTCGTCAACGTGCCCTCCTACTCCCCACACGCCGTCGCCGAATTCGCCATCGGCCTCCTCCTCACCCTCGTCCGCAAGTACCACAAGGCCTTCAACCGCACGCGCGAGGGCAACTTCTCCCTCTCCGGGCTAGTGGGGTTTAATCTGAACGGCAAGACGGTGGGGATTATTGGCACCGGACAGATTGGGTTGCTCGTCGGCAAGATCCTTAGTAAGGGGTTTGGATGTAATGTTGTTGCGTACGACCTCTATCCCAATGAGGAGAAGGCAAAGGAGTATGGGATTGTGTATAAATCCCGTGATGAAGTCCTCAGGGAGGCAGACATCCTAACACTCCACTGCCCTCTCACGCCCTCCTCTCACTACCTCCTCAACGACGAGACCTTCGCCCTCACCAAACCCGGCGTCGTCATAATCAACACCTCCCGCGGCGGTCTCATTGACACCAAATCGCTCATCCGCTCCCTCAAATCCGGGCACATCGGCGCCCTCGGTCTCGACGTCTACGAAGGCGAGAAAGAGTATTTCTTCCGCGACGGCAGCAGGGGAGTCATCCAGGACGATGATCTGACGCGGTTGATGAGCTTCTATAACGTCGTTATTAGTGGGCATCAGGCGTTCTTGAGTAAGGAGGCGCTGGAGGCGATTGCGGAGGCGAGTGTGAGTGATATGGTGGCGCTGGGGAAGGGGGAGGCGGTGGAGAGGAAGGCTACGATGAAGGGCTAGATCCTCTATGAGGAGGGTCGCGGGGGGGGGGGCCGGGGTTATGTGGAGGAGGAAGCGCGGGGGGAAGCTAGATGGGAGGTTGGTTGATAGAGCTAAGGTCGAGAGCTGCCTAGATGCTGTACGAGGGAGGGGGCGAGCACATATGGGGTCTGTTCTGTATCCACATGTCTGTTCTGTATCTACGTCGCGTGGCACATATGGGGTCTGTTCTGTATCCACAGGTCTGTTCTGTATTTACGGCTGGGTTATCGCCAAGGTGTTCCATTCGGGTGTTATTGGGTTTTAACTCTGCTCCATCCGTTGATCTGAGGGTATTCACACTCTCCACTCCATCATCGTCACCGTCCTCCTTACCCCTCCACCGCTACCCCTCTCTCAGCCTCCCTCCCCACCCCGAGGCATCGGGTGGTCTCGTACACCATGCACACGCATGGACCACCATCAATCGGCCCCCCCGAAACAGACGGTAGCGTGGTATAGCAGATCGCCTGAGCTACTGCGGGGCTAGGACGGTGTGCGAGACTAGCGTGTACCCCGAACAGCTCCTGAAAAACGTGGTTGTACGTAGTGCGAGCTCGGCAGTTCCTGGGGCGCGTGGGGGCTGGGGATATCTTTGCTGGGAGGGTGGGATGGTGGGATGGTGGTGTGTAGCAGGGTGTTTTAGTGCACAGTGATAGGATGGAGGAGGTGGCTTGATTTGTGCGTTTTGTGCGGGGGAGAGCTTGTCCCGAGGCAGAAAAGAGCAGTGAGACGGGAGATGAGTAGAGAGCAGAGAGGGCGGGCGTTGTCCCAGTGGCTGGGTAGACCAGTCTATCAAGCATCATAAGTCAAAACGGCGTAAAAATAGCTCCAAGAAGTCGTGGCGTAGCCTGGAACACCTTCCGATCCCGAGATCCTCCACGCGATGCTGTTATGCATGTGCTACTTACTCTACTCTATTACTATGATATCTTTCTTATGTCTCTGTTTCAACTGCAGCAACCATGGTATACAATTAACAACCCGTCGAACCCGAACGCCCACACACGAGATAACCTACCCCAGACTCCCGATTTAGTTTAGTCACCCCCGTCACCGCCAAACATGGGGTCCAGAAGCGGAGAGGCGTGCAAACCCCGCATTTGAAAAAGCCCACAGACGGAACCGAGGTGTCACCGAGGCTTCTCGTTTCCGTGGATGTGATTAGTCAATACAGTCAATACTGGGACGACTGAGTTCCGGCCCACTTTTTCCCCCGCACTCTCCGCGATGGGGTTCTCCGTCAGCCACCTGCTTCTTAGCACTAGCATCCTTTCAATATCATCATCATTATTTGCTAGGACGTGCATAGTGTATATGCTATTATACGGACTATAGTATTGATTTACACGGCAAACCGTGGAGATGAGGAGGACTACGAGGTTTAGGGGAGGCGACACAACATGTGGGTAGCACTTCCAAGACTCCAAGACGATAGTCCCTGCTAACCCTTGCGCTATTCATGCTTGGCTGCTGCTCTAGTGGGTGATGAGGGATTGTGACCTATGCCCGCTCCCTCCAGTACGACTCACTCCAGTTAGGAGAGCAGCGCCCAGTCGCCTCACTCGGTCGTCCGAAGGGTCCGTTGGGATGACATGTGTGCTGCATCGTAAGTATTGTACCGCACATCTGTACGCCCGTTCCAAGAGGGGAGGGATTCCGACTGGTTGTTTTGGAGGTGAATGCTTGTATCGAGACATGCTCTAGATGCCGGGACGTGAGATTAGGGAGAGACATGTAAGTAAGACATGTAAGGTGAGAAATTGAGAAATGTAAGGTGTCAATAACTGACAAATGTCAGCCCACAACAGTTCTCTCCTACCGTATAAAATGAGTAACTGAAAGGGGGAGGACGACAAAAGGAGGGGACGAGGAGGCAAGGGTTGGACTAAGGACCGTGACACCCCTCATTTCGTGGTACATTGGCCACAAATGCCTCCACATTGCCTCCACACTTTCTCCACATCGCCACCTCATGCGACTCCAACAGAGTAGAGAATACAGTACTCTCCACATACTTTCCACATTCTCTCCACCTATTGTCGTTATTGCCGTGCGACTCGATCCCGATACACTGCCGCCAAGTCCCAGATAATTTACCGCCCAATTGCCAGACGCACCTGGACTCACCACACACACTCCAACACTCGATCCGCATACAATCATCACATCTAGTAACAGTTGCGATCGTCGCCATGCCGCGCGCTGGGCGCCAAGCTCCTCCTCCATCCACTTTCTCCAGCTTCTCCAGTTTCTCCAGTCTCCTCCCCGAGTTCCGTTCCGTGTCATACGTGGAGACCCGAGTACACGTCCCGCTTCTCTCCTCTCCTCTCTCTTGCGTCGTACCTCATAAGTAAAGGGCGATCTGCAGTCGTATTTATCCTTTCCAATCTTTATCTCAATCCCCTCCTGTCTCATTCATCTTCTCAAAGTCTGACTTCTTTCCACTTCTTCTCTCTCTGCCTTCACCCTCTCATCTCAGAACAGGATAGAGTTGACACTGCGACTTGCCAACCATGGGGCTCTTCTCCCGCAACAAGAACGATGGCGGCAGTGAGGTCGCGGCGCCAGAGGTCGCTGAAAAACATGACGGCAAGGCCGGCTCCGATATGGAGAAGACGGGCATCCACGACGAGGATGTCTCCCCTACACCTCCCGGCTACGAGGACCCGCGCATCAGCTGCTTCAACCACAAAGAGCAGAGAAGCATCATGCACCGCGTTGATCGCCGCCTGGTGCTCACCCTCGGCGCCATGTACTGCATCAGTTTGATGGACCGGACCAATTTGAGCGCCGCCAACATTGCTGGGTGAGTCCAATCAGGCGAGCTTTTGCAATGCGCCTATGCTAACATGCCGTTAGGATGAGCAAGGACCTCGAATTCAAAGCCACTGGCATCGACCGATACAGTGTCATCACCCTCATCTTCTTCATCCCATACGTCATTTGCCAGCCGCCGGCAACGGTCATCATGCGAAAGATTGGCCCCCGCATATTCCTCGCTGCCATCACACTCCTCTGGGGCGGCATCATGATCGTGAGCTCCACCATCCTACCAATTGGCAATCGAACCACAACTAACACACATGGCAGGCCTTTGGATTCGTCAAGAACTGGACTGAGATGGTCGGACTGCGCATCATTCTCGGTGTTCTCGAGGCTGGTTTCTTCCCCGGCTGCGTATACCTCATGTCGACCTGGTACTCCCGCTTCGAGCTCCAGAAGCGCTACTCGGCATTCTACCTGATCGGTTCCGGCGCATCTGCTTTCGCTGGTATCCTCGCATATGGCCTGATGCAAATGAACGGCCTGGCAGGACTCGAAGGATGGCGATGGATCTTCATCGTAAGTGCAAGATCCATCACCCATCTCCACACACGTAACTGACCTCCCCCAGATGGAAGGCATCCTCACCTGCTGCATCGCCGTCGCCGGCTACCTCCTCCTCGTCGACTTCCCCGACCAAGCCAAGGGTGCTCACGGCTTCCTCACGGACAAGCAAGTCGACTTTGTGATCGCGCGCATCGAGCAAGACCGCGCCGACACCGTCGCCCCCGAATTCAACCTCGGCCAATACCTGCGCCACGCCGGCGACCTCAAGGTCTGGGGCTTCGCCGCCCTCTTCGGCCTCTGTACCACCACCTCCTACGCCATCGCCTACTTCCTCCCCGTCATCCTCATGTTCGGCATGGGCTTCGACGTCGCCAAGGCACAATGCCTCGTTGCTCCCCCTTACGCCGCAGCTGGCCTCTTCATGTTCACCCAAGCCGTCTTCGCCGATAAATTCCGCAACCGCTGCAGCTCCGTCATCATCAACGCCTGCTTCTGCCTCATCGGCCTCCCCATCCTCGGCTTCAGCACCAACAACGGCGCGCGCTACTTCGGCGTCTTCCTCGCCACCATCGGCGCAAACGCCAATATCCCCGCCATCATGACCTACCAGGCCAACAACATCCGCGGGCAGTGGAAGCGTGCTTTGTGCTCTGCTACCCTCGTTGGATTCGGTGGTATCGGAGGTATCATCGGCTCCACGGTGTTCAGGGAGGTCGATAAGCCAAAGTACACCCCCGGGATCATGACATGCATGATCGCGAACGCACTCATCATCGTCATCACCCTGCTGCTGACGCTCAAGTTCCACCGGGCGAACAAGCGCGTCGATGCCGGCGGGAAGATTATCGAGGGGCAGGTTGGATTTAAATATACCCTTTAAGTAGTCTCTTCTCCCTTTTCTGCAAACCGCTTGGTTCGGTTTGTATAGTTTTATTATTATTATTTTGTAAATGGAGTGGGAAGGAAGGAGGGAAGGAGTCCAGTGGAGGGGCGGCGGCAGCTATATATCAGTCTTGGATAGTTTATGAATACAGTCTAATGAATTACTATGAGTCTGGGCAGGTGATTACTCATTATCCATGCTCGAATTGAAGTTGATTCGATTACTGATCCCACATCCCCTGCAAATACCTCGGCAACAACTAATACTACCAAGGTTTCGGTCCAGCTCGTCCTATCAAAGAGCTGCTTGGAGCTTTCACTTCGTCTGTTGTTTCTCTTGTTGTTGGGGAGGGGAGAACTACTGCAGTGTGCAACCTTCACAGCATTCCAAAAGTGTATAAAATCGTCCATTGTGATAGAAGATGGGTAGAGCGGCACAAAACCAAGCCTTTTATTCCCGGACTTGGGGGCGGTGGAGGAGACTGACTGCACTGGACATACTATAGAATCTTTCTCATGGAGGGATGGGTAGAGCGGCATAGAATAGAAGGGAGTTATTCCCGGAGTTGGGGTAGGTAGGGGGAGGAAGAGTTGAGGCGCTGGTGACAAGGGTCCGGAGATAAGTTGGCCCATAGGGACGAGACTTGGCAATTCGATATTGATAAAATCAGCATCACCTTTTGTCAGTGGTTTTTATAAAGGCGTTGGAGTTTACGTGTGTTTTCAAAACAGCATCATCGATCGCCTACCCATATACTCTAACGAGTAGCTTAATATAGTCGCGACGTCGCGGGAGTAGTTTAGTGTTAGTTTGCCTTGTACGCGTGGCGTGTGGGGAAGGGATTTACATCCACGCGGCGCGCACACTCATATTAAGGAACGAGATCGGACTTTACCACCTTCCCTCTTTTTTAAAAATATATAAACATAACTACGCTTCATCGTGGTCCAAAAAACGATATAAACACGAAAAAGAACTCCATATTTACAACCCTCCCCCTCCCAAATCCCTCCTCTTCACTCCACCTTATCAACTAGGCCGCCTAAAAGGATGCGCCTCAGTATTCAACACCCACTCATCCAAACTCACCACGTCCGGCTCGCTATACAGCAAGTAAAAATACTTCAACGTCTCCGCGAGCCAGAAACTCTCCATCGAGTCCTGCTTATGCATCTCCTCTTTCTCGCGATTCACGCCGCTCACGGCGCTGTGGCCGATCTCGGTGCGCGTGGAGGCGATGATGGATTCGAACATGCCCCAGCCCTTTTCGGCCCAGACGGGGGAGCCGGTGATGCGGTGCAGGTAGAAGACGGATTCGATTGCTTCGGGGCTGGGGGGGGTGTTAGCTGGCTGGTTATGAATTAACGCAGGGGAGGGGCCTTACCGAAGGATATACTTATCGCTCTCCACCTTCGCATACCCCATCGGCAGGTTATTCCGTTCCAGCAGATCAGAGATGTACTCCTCGTGCGTGGGCGGTCTATACGGATCCGCGCGCGCCTTCGGGAGGCTGCGCTCGTGGGGGTTCACCGGGACGCCGGGGATGCTTGTTTTGGAGGGGGGGACGTAGGGGATTTCTGGTAGGGGCTCGTCTGCGTGGGCGACGGTGCTGTTGGAAGATATGGCGCGCTTTCTATTGATATTT
Source organism: Pseudogymnoascus sp. VKM F-4520 (FW-2644) (assembly GCA_000750995.1). Classification (NCBI taxonomy): domain Eukaryota; kingdom Fungi; phylum Ascomycota; class Leotiomycetes; order Thelebolales; family Thelebolaceae; genus Pseudogymnoascus; species Pseudogymnoascus sp. VKM F-4520 (FW-2644). Next base: position 77,390 of record JPKE01002356.1, on the reverse strand, counting down.
GCAGCTGGGGGGTTGGCATCGAGGGCCTCGGCCCCTTGCTCAGACTTGATGGGCACGCCACCCAGACTGTGACTCGTTGTGCCGTTGGTGCGCGGGACAACGGCATCGACCTCGCCCACCAGCGGCTTCTCCTTCGCCTCCTGCTCCAACCTCGCCTTCTCCTCAGCCTCCTCCTTCGCCTTATTCTCCGCCATCTCGAGACGCACCTTGTCCTTCCTCGCCTTCTCCTTATCATACAACTCTATCTCCCCGGCGCGGAGAGACCACCGCGGGTCAAGGTACTTATAGTACTTGTCCTCGTCCCAGGGGCAATCGAGCGGGTTCTCGCACGGCACGGCTCTCGCGTCTTCAGGCATGATGCCGCTGCGCGTCGCTTCATACGCCCACACGCATCCGTCGGCGAGGCGCTCGGCGATGGGGAGATCGGCGTCGAGACCGAACAGCTTGGCACCCATGCCGACCATGCCACCGAGGAAGCAGGTGAGGTGGGTGACTTCGTAGATCATTTCGTGGCTCCTGTCTTCGGGGAGATAGGGGTTAATCTGCATTTTTGCGGAGAAGAGAACGTCGCGGTCGCCGGGGATCAGGGGGCGGTAGAGTAGGTGGTTTCTTATCGCGTCCATGCTATCGATGTAGAGGGTGCGGTAGGTGGTGTCGAGGCCGCCGAGGAGGAGCCACATCTTGGAGAAGTACTCGTAGGTTGAGTCTTGTCCGCCGCCCATGGAGTAGCTCTGGCGAGCTGGGCCGGTAGTGAGGCCCTGCGGCCTGCAGACCTCTTCCTCGGTGAAGACCCGGCTGGGGAACACTTTCTCTGTCACATTCTGAGATGGAACATCAGGCTCATCCTTTGGTATAATGGTTGCGTTGCAACCCGAGGCATCGACGCTATCGGGGAAGATTCCCTTAATCTCGGTCCCGCGCGTCTGCCACTCAGCAAGTGCGTTTGTGATGCGGGCAACGGCATCATAGTACTTGTGATCTCCAGTGAGCTGCGCTAGTCGTGTGAATTCCATTGACAAGGACCCCAGTTCCGCAAAATTCGAGTTCCCGGCGGCTCGATCGGGTTCCGAGGTAGATTTCGGCTGCCACGAATAATGCAGCACTGGCATCCTGTTTGGCGTATCGAAGATACTCATCAAGATTTCTCCCAACTCTGCAGCCTTATCCAGAAGCACGGGGTAATTTGCGCCGCTGATATCATACGCCGCTAACAAGCCTCCCAGGTATCGAATAGTGGTCTCGAACACGGGAATAGACGTTTTTGGCGACGTTGTGAAATCGATCTTCTCGACTGTTTCAAGCGCCTTCTCAAACTCATCCTTCAATCCCATAATCCAGAGGGTATCCAATGAATCCACTATCGTCGCCGCCCACCCGCAAAAGGGGTCACGAAAGCCGCCCTTTACAGGACCGACCTCATCGTGGCCCCATGCATATTTCTTATATCCATTCCACGCATGCATAAACTCGTCTCTGACTTTATCCCGACGCTCTTCACGTATTGATCTTGCCTCTACAGACTCGGCGGGGAATTCGTGCTGTATCCGCGGCATCTCCTTGGGCGTGCCTGTCGGGAGATGGATTAGTTCTTCTGGTGCGAGTGGGTAGTGCTCCGTCGGCTTCTTCCAATGTATTGTTTTCTGTTGGCCGTACTCGTCAACGGTGTCATCTTCGGTGATAGCGACGGGGGTAGGGGGCGCTGTCTGTATGACCGCCAATGCTTCACTGGTGCTTGGTTCGACTTCGATGACTGGCTCGCCATTTGCAATGACCTGGGTATTATCTGCCAGCAGTGGCTTCGTTGACGTTGGTTCAAGTTCGATGATGGGCACGCCATTTGCAACGACCTGAGTATTCTCTGCCAGCGGCGGTTTCGTTGATGCTGGTTCAAGTTCGATGACGGGTACGCCATTTGCAACGACCTGGGTATTCTCTGCCAGCAATGGCTTCACTGATGTCGGCACAACCGCAGTCACAGGTAACGAATCCGCCGAATGTGCAATGCCCTGAATATCGACCACTGGCCTCACGGGGTCCTTCCCTGACGCACCATCCCGGTTACCATTCTGGGCCGATTTCCCATCGCCATACTGAGAGGTACCGAATGAAGCAGCACGCGACGACTTGTCCTCAGGTCCCGTCTTCCAGAAATTGTAGAACGTGAAGACGAAAATCGCCGCAAATACTAAAAACACCCTATACCGCCGGATTCGAAGCATGGTTCCTTCAGTCTCGTCGAACGACTGGGGAGTCGGGTCGTACAGAGGGTCGCGTGGGGTGAGGCCCTTGTACTGGATGTAGCACGGTACAGTGCTAGTAGTGACTGACTCAGTAGTTAGCCAGGCGCGAACCAACAACTCTCACTGCTCCATTATAGGATCTCTATCGGCGACGGTGACTATACAAACAATCGACAGTCTCCTACAAAGCCAAGCAGTGCCATTGTGGAAGAGCAAATGTGTTACATTCTGCCAGACCTCTGTTACCTCGCCACATTTAGCATGTGGACGGACCACAAAGCTTGGCTTGCAGCCTTCCGCGAAACGTAGCCTTGCTTGGCCGATCAATGGACTGCCAGGGAATATGCCCCCGCTTTCTGCGAAGAGACTAGCGGCCGTCTGGGGGAATTTAACCTAATACGACGTCAGATAGGGGGATCCCGAGGGCCTTGTCGGCATTTATTCCAAAGGAAGTCGTAACAGCAATATCCCCGAGTACACTTCATGCAGAAAACAGAACAATAGGATTTTAATCAGCGTCATAAACGAATCTGATCTTATTAAATTGTATTAATCCTATAAATCCTATAAATCCTAGAGGTCTTCAAATGCACAACAGTGCCCCGCTATGCGAAATGCCAATTTAAGAAATTCGATCGTCGGTCATGACTCGTCGATGCCTCCTCAACTTGCATGCCCGACGGGACAACCCCCTGATATCTTATCCCTGAGCAACCTTGCATGCGTGACCTTGGCTCCAACGCTATGATTCTGTACAAATTGGCCGTCTTCATCCAAGTCCACGGTAGGCGGCGTTGACGGCCGGGAAGGATGTGTGTATTCGAGCAGATGGCTGAGATGGAACACATGCCCGCATGCGAATCCCACCAGCGTCTCTTGCTCTCCGTCCGTGAATGGTTCATGACAGCCAACACAATGGCCTGGTCGAATTGGTTTCTGGGGGCGCTTGGCTTCTACGTTGTCATTATCCTTGTCGTCGTTATCCGCGGCGGGTGGTGCTACGTCGTTGGCAACCACGTTAATGTGATCCTCAGCCTTAACCACAACGTCGAACTTGACACCCTTTCGTTGCCCTGAACGGAGAGTATTCTGTGCAGTAGCCACTTCGCCACGAAGTACACGGGCGACGCCTGAGCTGATGCTGTGCTGGATTTCGTATTCTTTAATCATGCGACTCAGGCCGTCTCTGAGACCGTCGATTTCCAGACCCTCAGGAATGCGGCGAACAAGGGTGATAGGGTCGATTGCTGTTCCAACCTCTTCCAAAAGGCCGCGGATGAAGCGGGGCTTGTCCATTGAATAGTCGAGGAGATCTTCCCACAAGTCTTTATCAGCTTGCTCCTTTGCGAAGCCAATTGCTTGTGAGACATCTGCGAGTCGATCTATGATCAGGAAAAGGGCGCGTTTTGTTTGCCCAGTCTTAGAGTAGAGGTAGACAAGTTCTGGTATGTAGTCTCGTTCCTCGCATACTTGGGTTGCCTGGAAGTGATTAGAAACGTTAGATATATCGGGGAAGAGGGATTGCATACCTTCTCAAAAGTATATGATGTCGAGCTCTTGAGAAACTCCATTAGCAAGGCTCGATCATACGATGCAAAGGCTTGTATGGCGACGTCGGCAAATTGTTCCACATGCGCTCTGCTCTCAACTAACATCCTCTCTCGCGCCTCGGCGGATTTATCATCTTGGCTATCGCCATTCCACAGCGCTCTAATGTAGAAGAACAGGTACAAGGGCATATCCTTATCTTGTAGCTGGGTGATGACAGTCTCTGGCCGTACTAGACCACGCTGCGCTTCGTCCACAAGGAGGGTGATGACATCTGAAGTTGTCTCCTCCAATTCCTTCCTCGAAGCGGATTTTATTTGCTCTTTTGAAACGCGGATTAAGACCAACCCAGGAATATCCTCGGCAACGGCATCAATCAGATGATAATCTTTGATCAGTGTCATGGCTGTATCAGCATCGTGTAGTTGCATATAGCACTTTAGCGCGTCTTTGGGTCGGCCATCTGCAAGATACAGCTTTCCTAGACACTCCTTTACTATGCGCCAATCACGCCCCATTTCCCCGTCTTCGACAGAATCTTCTCGGACCTCGCGGTATTTTAGCTGATTCTCAAGCGCTGTGGTGACTGTTCTGATCCCGAACAACTCTGGTGGCCATACGTCGAGTAATTCTTTGAGTCGGAGTCGATCTGTTGCAATGTAATGCCCGAGAACGACCTCGTATATTGTAGACGGTAAGGGAGGTTGCAATTGGGTTGTGGGTATATAATTTGCAATCTCGCCGAACTTGTTTGCCCCTGCAAAGATCCAAACCCAATGCTCCCATCTCGAAGAGCTGCCTAGAACTTTGCCGCATACTTGGCCCGCCATGACCCAGTCGCCGTCAGTGATAAGCTGTTGGATCCATAATTCGCCAATTCGCCTTTTCTCCTTCTCGACCGACGAATCAATGAGTCGAGCAGCAGTTTCCTTAACCGATGATGCGTCATCGTAGAAATCGCCGGTATCGTGTCTTTCTGGGGTCCCAGGGCCAATTTCAGCCAATCTCTCGGCCGACGATGATATGATCTCAGGATGCTCGTCAAGAAGGTTCCAGGCGTCTTCATACTTGTGAAATTCTAGCAACCACGAAAGATGATCTGACAAATCTCGTTTCGTAGCCAAAACGCAGTCGTAAGGACTATGGATAAATATTTTCATGCCTGGGGCTGCAATGTTCGGATGAGCTGCTTGTTGAGGGCGAATCAATCTGTTTTTGGAGCTAAGAGACCCGGTTTGGCTGGCAGAATCACCGCTGCCAACACTACGGATACTTTGCCCAGAGCTGAGGAGTGTTGTTGCGTTGATCGTGGCGTTCCACATACCGCTACCCATGCCAGCTAAAGTCTCAAGCGTAGTCCTCGATGTCCGTGTTGTTGTCGGCCCCTTCGCTGCTGGCAGAACACCAAGGTGGTAATCTGCTGCCGACAGCCGCTCGAATCGACTCACAATTAAGCCATCGGTATCGATTTCTTCAGAAGTAGACAGTTCGATAAGTCGCAGCTCAGGGGGGACGGCGTTTTGCCGGCGTTGTATGCCGCCTCGCGGCTCACTGCCAGTAGAGGCAGTTGAGAGCTTGGATTTATGGCCCTTTGGACTCGGTGCCTCGTCGGCGTTTTCGTCATCGGGATTAATATAAGCAAGTACAAGAAGCAAAGTAGGGGTATATAACGACAATCCAGAAATGATGCAATCCATTCTCAAACTATTCACGTTAGTAAGCCTTGGTACTGGGATATGGTTCAAAACATACATTTTAATGATCTCTGCACGACCAACTGTGCGCTCTCCGGCATGCTTGCCAACGCCGACTCCACCTGGGTGAACATGAATGATCCAAATAGTGCTTCCCCAGCCAACTACAAGTTTTTCGATTGGATCCTTATTCTTTGCTGCTTGCTGCCTGAGCTTGGAAACGACAGGAGATAATGCCGTGGTGCTTATTCCGTCGTCATCGGTTCCGAGTGAGCTTTCATCGATCCATTCTGCCCGGGCCTTCCACACCGCGGCCATCTCTTCCCAACCAGAGTCTTGAGGGCGATCAACGTGGGCAATGCGCTTCCAAGCTGAATCTAGGTCCGCGCTTTCAAGGCCAATATTCGACCGCATTATCTTTATACCCTTCTCGTTGACCCAAACAACATATTTTCCTGACAACGACCACTTGATTGTGCTTATTATGCCTTCGCCAGAATGAAGAACAGTGTCTTTTCCTGAGTTGCCCCCGAGTCCAATCGTCCCGAGCCAGCCAGAAGCTGTAGCCGCCGCGGTTCCAGTGGTGGTGGATGTGGCATTCGTCCCAGCCCGCCCTCCAACAGTCAATACTAGGTTCCCAGCTGTCCCTCCGGATATATATGTTCGGTCATTTTTGTACTCGGGCGACAGGGCAACAGCTTGGACTGGCCTCGCAAAATTTCGTAGCTGTACATCTTTTATATCCACAAGAGATGCAATACAGACATTCCCATCTATGGAAGACGTAGCAATGTAAATTGCGTTCGATGGCGTATTGGGTATGACTTGCTGGCGCGGAGCCCTCTGCGCAGCTGGGCTTGACGACCCAGATGCAACCGAAGCCGCCTTTTGCGATTCACTTATGGCTTGAGATACGGCCCTGTTGACTGCTTCTGACCTCGGGTCTGATATTGGTGGCGGGAATGGGGAAATCGATATCGAGGAGATCGATGCGGAGTGGGCATGGTAGACTCGTAGTGACTGGAACGACGGCAACGCTAAAACATGCTTCACAACCCGTTAGCACGGAGTAAACATACATGATATCATCCTACTTACAATATTTCCGTTGTGAGTACCAATAAACTATGACTTATCAGCATTGGCCCCGGCCTCGGTTCATTACTATATGCATACCATCTTGTCCCCCGCCACAAGGAAAGAGCTTGTAGCATCTCCATTTCTATACAACTGCGTCATGTACCCAGTCATTCGCGCATTTTTCAGCTTCGGCTCATCCTCCTCCTCCTCTTCATCCTCGTCCTCGTCCTCCTCATCTTCATCACTGCCAATGGTTTCGGTCTCGTTCTCATCGTTATCGTCCGCGGTTTCTGGTTCGTGAGACTGAGAGTCAGGTGGAGTATCTACGTGCACTTCCCCATGCTCCCCTGAATCTTCCGCCATTTTTCCCAGGCAAGGGTCACCCGGGTGCTTAAGTCGCTGTTCAACGAAAGGTGAAGCAGTCGACGTCACAGCACATAGCTACAGCATGGATGACTAATCAGAACCAGGACAAGGCTGAAACCTTGCCTCGTGGGACCGGTTCCTGAATCGAAGTTTACAAATTTCTTCAACTCACAGATGTCACCTTCATTATAATACGTTATGCTCTTTCATTTTTCGTCGCGGATTGTTAAGCGTCAGCTGCTGTCCCAAATAGGGGCACCAAGCCTCATACATAATGCCCAAAACTCAACTCGTCAATGCCGACCGCGTTTTCCTGACCAACTCACCCGAGGCTGTGGCGCATCGTTGCAACCGATACGACCATATAGCGTCGCCACGAATGATCCAGCAGAATCCCAGAAGCGAAAAAACCCTCGATCTCCCGCAGTACAACGTTCGTTACGGCGAGTTGCGGTCGAAGCCGAACGGTCCAGTGGCGATGTCTCACGGGGACAGAAATCATCTAGTGACGGCTATGGCCTCAAAAATGTGACTGCCATATGTGTTGCAGAGGAATTTGCTATGGACAGCGTCGTTCGGATACTTCGATCTCAAGGATACCCGATTGACCCCCAGGGTACTGGGTTTCTGGACGACCAAGTCGTACATACCAAAGCTGTTAATGGAGGGGATGTATTCATCTTTCCGTCCGGAACGATAGTTTCATGGTCCTTACCAGAGGATCTCGCCATTAATTTGGCAACACAAATTTTAGCGCCAGCGGCTACGAACCCCCACTTGGAGCAGATTGAAATGGAGGATCTGGAATACCAGGAAGACCCTAGCCAAGAAGCGAGCAGCATCAAGGGGGAGGTTATTACCTTGGGTACCAAGAAGGAAGCTTTGGAGAACGGTGATTCGAGTGGCAAGACCTCAACCACATTGGCACAGATTGCGTTCTCTTCAGGACTAGCCCGGTCTACGAAGCTCGCAGTTCTTGAAACCTCACTTACCAAATATCTTGACTCGACACGAACCATTCCACCTATACTCTCCCGCGGTGGCCGCCTGCCATTTAACCAGAAATTTATCTTACAGAAGACTGGTGCCCTGTTAGAGCTCCGTGCACAGCTCAATCACTACTCGGAACTCACAGACTCGTTGCCAGATTTGTTTTGGGACAGTCGGCATGAGCTTGGGCTAGAGGGTTACTATGATCAGGTGGGGCGGGCCCTCGATGTCAACGTCCGGATCAAAAGCTTGAATGCCAAAATGGATTATGCCCATGAGATCGTCAGTGTCCTGAGGGAGACTCTGAGTAAGAGCCATAGTACGTGGTTGGAATGGATCATTATCGTCCTTATTGCGGTCGAGGTCGGATTCGAACTGAAACGCGAATGGAAGGAGAGGACGAAGGCTGAAGCCGAAGCTAAGTCTGTGCGAGATGAATAAAGCTGTAACATAGGGCGTTTTTGGGGAAGTATATCAACTTCTAGGTGCTGCATGGGCGAACCGGGTTGGGGGAATTTTGTGGATAGGACGGAATACTGAGAGATGATGGCGGGGTTAACGCTGCAACACTTTACATATATCCCCGTATATGCGACGATTATACCCTAAATGTACAAATATATACTCCTGATTAGACTTTTTTCATAACATCGATTTACCTCAATCTGTTGAAAGCTCTTTGGTGGACGTTCTCGAAGAAAAGGGGCAGCGACTTTCTCATGTCTAAAAAGTGGGTCCACGAGGCTGTAGAATATGGTCGCCAACTTCGCAAGGCTTTGGAAACAACGCGACAGACGCGTTGAACAATCGTGGAAAGAGCTCACCCCATACTCCCAGCATGCCCGGTGACTGCAAGTCTTTAAAATGCCACATCTAAATCCGCTTAGATTGACATACGCGGATGGAACTAACTGAGGCTTTGTAGCCATGGCGTCGGTAACCTCACTGGGGCTTCATTACCCCACGGCTCTACAATACTTACAACAGGAGCATCTCCTGTCTGAGGACCCGGCGCCAGATACCTCTGAATGGCAGACAATAGCCAATGACGACGAAGGAATTGCTGGCTACGATGAACTCGTCACTACAAAAACTTGTGTCGTCTGGTGTCGAGGTGGAATCGTCCGAAAGAGCTTTCGATTTGAGATTGAAGACGAACCGGTTACCCAAGCACTTCTGACGAGTTTCTCGACAGAGCACACGAAAAGGGACCGAAATATGCCGGCCTCTGCCAATTCCGAAACCCATCACTTGGATGCGGAACCAACGAGTACACTGGGTGAAGAGCACTGCCGGTCAAAAGCTCTTGTGGTGTTTTTGAGGACCCAAGCTCATATCTACTTCCTCTCCGGCACGAGCCATATCGTCCACCTACCTTTTGAAGTCGAGCATGCAATTGCCTCTACAAATGGTCTTATCTTACAAAGGAAACTACAGTCCGAAAAGTTGGCGCCACTGTCATTGAAGTTCCCTCGCGTCCCGCCAAATTCCTTTATAACTTCTCAGCCGCAGCCATGGTCTGCAGCTAGTTCAATCCAATCTACATTCTCTATTGCCAGCCTCGGTTCTCCACAGCAGCTTAACTTGCCGCCGACATCTTTACTAGGTGACTTGTGGCAATCTCCACCTCGCAAAGATGACTCTCGTTGGCCTCGGCTTTTCTCGCTCACGGACCCTCTCGCGGAACTGGGTCTCGTTGTGACATCTGCGAAGGTTAACGGGCCTAGGAGGTCATCGCTGAGGGCTGTAGCTATAGACCCTGCTGACGAAATTATCCATGTGACTGACCCTCATAACGTTACTGAGGCGGATATGAGTGCTGAGGGTTCAGTTACACTTGCTGTCACACTGAACCGAGAGACGAGCATGTATACGGTCTGGACAATGGAATATGTGAACCAAGAAGAACCACTTAGAAAGCCACCCACGACGAGTGATGTAAAGCCTCGCCGGCGGAGCTCATTCATGCCAGGCACCGGTGCGACAACCCCAGTTGCAAATAGCCAACATACTTTTCGAGAGAGCTTTGGGGGCGCTGGTGCTATTGGTGCTGGTATTGGCATGATAAAGCCTTCCAAGCGGCGAGAAGACGGTGCAGTCGAACAGAATATCGATTTCGTGTCCTCTCTGGACCCAGACTCGGAAGTCAACGGCGTTCCGAGGAGAAAATCAAGACGTGTGAGCTCAATGTTAGCAAGAGGCGACCTTTCGGCCTCAGCATCTCACGACCGATCTATGTTCTCGGAAATGAGCACCGCGGGACAACAGCCTAATCCGCGTGTAGATTCTATAGGGGGTCCTAATGGTAGGGCTAGCTTTGGTTTTCACAAAGGATTCAAAAATCCAACTTCGAATCAGCTACCACTTAATTCCAGTGTCAACAGTTTTCTCGAGGCTCCAATTGATGATCTTCTGGAGGAACTGAAGGCTGGTGGGGACTTTGAAGGGTTTCATAATATGGGACTTGAAGATGAAGACTTCGAGGGCCTCAAGAAAGAGATCGTATTCACGAAGATTGAATCCATACCTGCCGAACGCAGCAACTTGAGGTATTCAACTCAACACAAATCAGCGCAGAGCCAATGCCGAGTTTTCACTTTGGCTGCTCCATCAAGCTCCTCGCAACGAAACCAAATTTTCCTCTGCATACTCGATCCAGAGGAGAAGAAATTTGTCGTTGTTACCCTAAATTCAACACTGAGTAAGAAGAAGCGGAAACATCAAGGAAATCAAAAAGCCAAAAAGCAGCACGCAGATGGGAGCAAAGACCCAGTTGTTAACTGGGGCGATGTCGTAAGGGCAGACCATGTCATCGATGCCTGCAAAGTATTTGACGGAGGAATTTCCCGAATTCTAGTTTTGTCAGAGACGACGGATGGGTTCGGCGAACTGACGCTGCAAGCGCCTTGGGGATTACTGATGAAAATATCGATTCCAGGCAGCCTGGTGATGAATAATATTTTAAGCCTCGGGTATAATGGCCAACCTCAGGTTAAACCTGAGGAAAGTCAGACGAAAATGTTGAGTTGCGGGCCTAGAGCATTACGTGGCCTAAGAAACCCATTGCCTGGTGGGATGGTGGACATGGTCGATGAAAAGGGGAGATTCCATCAGCTGCATTTACGGATGGAGGCTCGACTCCCTCTTGTGAAGAATGTCCTTGATGCTTGCAAATATGTGCTGCCGAATAAGGGCGGAGAGTCCGTTCTTGCTGGATGGTGGAACATTCAGCAGTGGCTTACTGATAAACCATACATCGGATGCGACAATGAGTGGAGTGCTCTCGTTGTGTCCCTTCTTATTCTTGTGTTGCCGTTTCGAGATTTGCGTGCAAAGCCTGTTCGTGGCAGCCCGCGAAAACACCGAACCGGCTCTGTACGGACTGGTCGCACTGTAGACCCAGCTACAAAGGATTTAGATGACATGCTCCGTCATGACTGCACTATGGGCAATTCCCTTCCATCTTGGGCTCTCACGAGTGGCTGGGACTGGCTGAGAAAGGAAGACAAACCCAACCTCTCAACTACTACTCCAAAGCCTCTCATAAGTCCACCGAAGGCTTTCGGCGATGATAATAGCTTCTTACAAAGACACGTTAATATTGCCCAAGATTATCTTAATACGGCGTTGGGAGATACTGCTATCGGGACTGGCGGATATCTACCCACTGCCCATAGCCAGAGTCCAGATCTGCGGAAGGAGGCCCTTACTCAAATAATCTCTGGACTACACTTATTGCATGAAGAGCATAAACTGAATATCGCAACGGTCGACTCGTTAACTATAGGAAATGCCAGCCTAGCACCAGTACTGTCACAAATGTGCAGATGGATAGGCTGGAACGACTGGGCTGATTCCTACGATATTGAAGATGCTGTGGCCGAGGGCATTGCTTTTAATTCAGGTAAGCATCCCCTGCCATTGATAGACGTTGTGCTGACAAGTTATAGCAAATGCGACGATGCTGGCTCAACCTTCTCTTCCACCGTCTATCTACGACTGGATCGAAAAATCGTTAACTGTAAACACAAACACGCCGTTCATGACACTTACAGATGTCAAAAACAGAACGTATAATAATGGTGGCTCTATAATTGAGCAAGAATCGACCTCCATCACACCACGGACGTCACTATTCAGAAAGCTCTTCACTGTTGTGCACCCGAGCGCGTCGTCAATTGAGATTGTTGAAGCTCTGTACGCGGCTGGTTTCACAACGCAGGTCTTAGATACCCTTCCGGAGGCTCTTCTAGTACCGTTTAGAGAGGCATTGATCGATTGTCAGAGTCATCTTCAGGTCTCTTGGGGAAGAGAGCTCCTGAGTCTCGTCGGTCGAGAAGATGTCAACATGCTCCTTTTTCCCGAACAAAAAGAAAGGGTTGCATACGCATCCCCCTTAGCGCCAACACATAAGTCCACTACTGATGTTCATTCCATCTGTTTATCACTTTCGGAACAGGAGACTGTGGGCGCTTTTGATGGCTCCGCAGAAGTTGATCGGCAATCAATCAGCCGGCTTATTTTCAAAGATGACAGGCGGCTTAATGAAGCCGCCAAAATCCTGAATACCTCTAAACCCACCCTGGCCCGCTGCGAACCGGAAGCAGACTGGTCAGAGTCCGATTTGTTAGAGGCACAGAAGGTACATGTACAGGAGTTGGCAATTCGAACATTGGCGGTGCCGCCAGGGAGAGGACTACTGTACTTCAGTGCACGGGTACCCCTTTTGACAGAGAAGTTTCCAATCGGAGGGTTTAACCTTCATTGTGTGTTCAAGCCAGCAAATAACACTGTTGGGGTCGATAAAAATGCATTTACTGAGGAAAAAGTGTGTTGGGCATTTTTCCATGCTGGCGTCTCGGCTGGCTTGGGCATCTCCCGCCAAGCAAGAGGCATAGATACCTCTTGGATCTTGTACAACAAGCCTCAGGAATTAAGTAATCGGCATGCAGGATTTCTCCTTGCACTCGGCTTAAACGGCCATCTTAAATGTGTGGCTAAATGGGTAGCCTTTAAATACCTCACCCCCAAACATACTATGACATCCATTGGCCTGTTGTTGGGATTGGCAGCGTCATATATTGGGACGATGGATTCTCTTATTACCCGCCTTCTCTCCGTACATGTTACGCGAATGCTACCTCCTGGAGCTGCAGAGCTCAATCTATCTCCTCTGACACAAACGACTGGCATCATGGGTATTGGCCTCCTATACTGCAACACCCAGCACCGCCGAATGAGTGAAATCATGCTATCGGAGATTGAGCACATTGAGACTGAGGTACTGGATGAGCCCCTGAGAAACGAAGGCTACAGACTTGCAGCGGGGTTCGCCCTTGGGTTCATCAACCTAGGGAAAGGATTTGATCTCCGAGGTTTACATGATATGCAGTTGACAGAGCGACTATTGAAGCTTGCTGTTGGAAGCAAGAAAGTCAACCTGGTACACGTCCTGGACAAAGCAACTGCTGGTGCTGTTATTGCCATTGCCCTCATATTTATGAAGTCTGAAGATCATGCTTTAGCACGGAAAATCGACGTTCCGAGTTCTATTCTTCAATTTGATTATATCAGGCCCGACACGTTCCTGCTCCGCACACTTGCAACACATCTGATCATGTGGAGCAAAATTGAAGCTACTTCGTCCTGGATTGAGAAGAGTTTGCCGAGAGAGTATAAGTTTAAGAGTAGACTGACCAGCGTTCATCATCTTTCAGCTGAGGATTTACCATTTTACAATATTCTCGGTGGCCTTTGCTTCAGTATTGCTCTACGACACAGCGGAACCGCGGACCTTCGCGTTAGAGACCTTCTTGTCCACTATCTGGACCAATTTATGCGCATCTGTGCTCTTCCGGCATCCAATTATGACCAGAAGCTCGCACGGAATACTATTCGGAACTGTCAAGACCTTCTCGCACTTTGTGCGGCTACGGTGATGGCTGGATCTGGCGATCTCGTTGTTTTCAGGCGCCTCAGAGTCTTGCGTGGCCGCGACGACAACGAGACACCATATGGCAGCCACATGGCAGCACATGTTGCAATGGGCGCTTTATTTCTTGCTGGCGGCACTCACACATTTGGCACATCGAACCTTGCAATCGCGGCTCTTATGGTTGCTTTCTACCCACTCTTCCCAACGTCGATTTTGGACAACAAATCTCACCTCCAAGCCTTCCGCCACTTCTGGGTCCTAGCAACCGAAGCAAGGTGTGTGGTAGCACGCGACATCGATACCAATATGCCAGTTTCTATCCCACTCGAGATTTCTCTACGCACGGACAACTTTACCACAGACACTAATCCTTCGGTTTCAAGGCATGCACCTTGTCTTCTCCCTGAAATTGACAGTATAATCTCCGTCGGTACTGAGAGTCGGGAATTCTGGAACGTTGTGCTCGATTTTGAGAAGAACCCTGACCACCTGAAAGCGTTCAAGTCTACACAAACCATATACGTAAGAAGACGTCCTGCTTATGATGCAAGCGCAGCAGCATTTCACGCTACCCTTCAGGCCCTTGATGATACAGATGGGGCAGATCAACATCCTCTGGAGTGGTTATTCGAGCTACCGGCATTTTCCATGCTGACAACGGCGGAACGAGCACTTGTTATTCCGCCGGAGGGCTCAGTAGGGCGGGCAGCTCACACGAGCACTGAAGGTACGCTGGTGGATGCGCGGTTGGTCCTAGAAGAGGCAACGCTTCACAGCGGGAAGAGGGACAGGTTGCAAGGCCTAAAATTACTGTTCGAGTGGGCGAGCATGATGCAGCGAGATGGCAGGGAGATGCAGTGGGTTCGGCAGGAGGTTGTGGATAGGCTCAGGGCAAAAGTTTGGATGATGAGCATCGAAGGTGACGATGACTATCAATGATGGGGGTAGAAACATAGACGGTATTACGAATGCAATGATGCAAGGCTATATTCTTGGAACATAGATAGCAACATATAAACCTAATCTGCTACTTTTCATAATTTATAAGTGATCACTAACTCGCTGGACTCGAAGTTAAAGCACCTTTCCCTTTGCCAGGCGCCTCTTCGAAAAGCTTCCCCCACCTTTCTTCCTTTTTGAATAGCACTATTGCCTTCATTGCACTTGGGTTACCGTGATCTGGGTCTGCGCCACCTTCTAATAACGCCTGTTTCTGTGTAAGGATCCACTTATATAATTCATAGGGATGTCCTTCTCTATGTGAAAGCAAATCGGAGTCCAAGCTTGTGGAGACCAAATAGCAGTAAGTGATCGAAGGGGGGGGGGGGTTAAATTACCTTGACTACTTCGCTTTCATTCTTGAAGACGGCACCAGCAAGAGGTGACTGGCCGCGATCGTTAAGAGAATTGGGGTTTGCTCCGTGGGCAATAAGAAGCCTGACAAGTTGGGAGTGCCCATGATAGGCCGCTAGCATGACCTACAAATCGTTAGTTGCTGGTAAATATGTTTCAGGGGTAGTGGCCTATGCCATAATATACGGGTGCATAGAGTGACAAGTGCTCAAAAACCAGTGTGGAGTGTTACTTGACACAGTTGGCAGAACAGAAATGGGAAATAGAACAAGGACAGCATTAAAGCATTAACGCATTAAAGTATGAACTGCTGCACTCACTAAACTGTCTCCCTTTTCATTCGTCATATTTGCAGGTAGCCCAGCCGGTAGGGCTTGTTCAAAGATGTCTATCTGCCCCGCTCGTGCGGCATCGTAAATCCGAGCAGCAAATGCAATAGCTTCGGGTGATAGGGAAGGGTTCTCCATTTCTTCAAGAATAAACTAGAGCTGATGGGTGTAATGTCGGCGTAGTTTCGGATATTCTTAAAAGCGATCTTTAAAGTGCGGGTGAGACTTAATCAATGATATCGGAGTCGATGTCACGATTACGTTCATGCATCATATCTCAGCCTTGCGGATGGTGTAGGGTCGGCTAGCCGCGGGACTAGCCTCGGCAACTTTGGGCAAAGCACTGTCCATACGTCAGTCAGCCTTGCATTCCGAGCCTTTAATTATTGTGATATAGAACTTCACAACATCCCTCACTTTAACCCCCCCAACTCTTCAACCTCGATCCCTCACCATCAATTCGCCCACAATGGTCCATATCCTCCCTCTGCTTAACCGCAGCGCTACCCGCAGCCTCCGTTTCCTCGCACGCCCCTCAACTGCCCGCTTCTATTCCGCACCCACAGGGCCTCAAATACTCGTTACTGATCTCCCGGCGCCCTCCACCGGCCGCATCCGCATTCTGTCCTTGAACCGCCCGTCTGCTCGCAACGCTATCTCCCGCTCTCTCCTCGCAGACCTCCGTGCTCAAATCGACGAGATCGCGGCTGAGTATGATTCCGAGGGAAACGAAGTTCCGCTAGCGAAGACATACGGAGGCGTGGCAGGCCCCAATGAACGCGGACGCACGCGTGCCCTGATCCTCACCAGCGAGGTTGAGACATGTTTCTGTGCCGGAGCGGATCTTAAGGAGCGCGCGGGCATGAGCAGGGAGGAAACTGATGCGTTCCTTGCGAAATTGCGAAGCACATTCTCGGCTCTTGCAGCGCTGCCCATTCCGACAATTGCGGCCGTGTCGAGCATGGCCTTGGGTGGAGGTTTGGAGCTGGCTCTCTGTGCGCATCTACGCGTGTTTGCGTCGACTGCCATTGTGGGGCTGCCAGAGACAAGGCTGGGCATAATTCCAGGAGCTGGTGGCACTTACCGCTTGCCTGGTGTTATTGGACAGAACCGCGCCAGGGATATGATTCTGACGGGCCGACGCGTGAGCGCCCCGGAAGCGTATTTCTTGGGGTTGGCGGACCGCTTGGTAGAGGTCGTGGAGGAGGAGGGCACAAAAGAGGGGGAGGAGGATAAGGGTCTGCTCAAGAGGGCCGGAAAGGAGGCCCTCAGCGAAGCGGTTAGACTTGCACAGGAAATCTGCTCAGGAGGCCCGGTGGCAGCGAGAGCTGCGATTCAGGCAACGGCGTGGTGCAGGGAAGAGGTGGAGAACAAACAGTATGAGACTGTTGTGGCAACAGAGGACAGAGACGAGGCGCTCAAGGCGTTCAGGGAGAAGAGGCTACCGGTATTTAAGGGGAGGTAGAGAGACCTAAGAGAAGTTGTATGATATAGATATATACCTACCGATCAAATTTGAATAAAATCGAAAGGGATCTAGCTTGCCGATGGCGAATATTGATGGTGAACAGCTTGTCAACCATACACCCGATGTGATTTGTTTGTAGCTTCACCTATGTCACAGCTCTTAGTGGATTGAAACTCGCAGCAAATGTTTAGCAGAGGAGTCACAAAATAGGAAGTTCTACATGAGACGAGCCATTTACAAGATGTTTCATATTCTACAATCCTGCCATTGTATTGTACATCATTTTGAGGTCGCTATTAAGATCTATGAGTTTTTATCGTATTCTTGAACGCCTCATGACAATGCCAAACTCTCTCTACTCATCCATTCCCGGACCAGGGCCTCCTTGTCTGCCCATCTGCCTAGCCTTCAACATCTCATCACACAACAACAAATTCGATGCGATACCAGAGCTGCTTGCCACCGAGTTTCGCAACACGCGGAATGAATCGTATACACCCTCCAAAACTGGATCCATCGGCTCTCCCGATGATAGGTCAAGGCCGACGATGTTACCGTCGGAGTGCTCCTCTTGGAGGCCAACCACTGGTCAATGTTAGTTTACGAGTCCCATCTAACGTTAAAACCTGCATATAGCTGGCAGAGAAGGGAACACTTACGGGAATCCTGGACGTCGTGGCCAGAGTTGGCAGCCAGAGTCTTGGGAATGATCAACAACGCATCGGCGAAAGCCTGGACACCCCACTTCGCCTTGCCCTTGACTGTCTTGCGGAACGCATCGCTGTTAAGATGTGCGGCACACGCAACTTGGAAAGCTCCGCCACCAGGGACAACACTCCCATCCACAATCATATTATAAACACTGCGAAGGCCATCACGCACAGCATCCGAGATTTGGGTGATAGTATGCTGGTTCGGTCCCTTGATGAGAAGGGTTACGGATTTCGGGTCCTTAACCTCATCAATGAATGTGTACTTCTCCTCGCCAAGTTGATGTTCGTAGACACGGCCTGCCCAGCCCAAAACCTCTGGGGATAGGTCGTCAACGCTGTTCTGTGCGATACCACCGCAGATGAGCTGAAGCCTCTCCATGTTTCTGCGCTTGGCTCTGCGGAGGGCAAAGATACCGTTCTTGACGAGAACGTCGAGGGAAAGAGGGTCGATACCCTTTTGGTTGATAATGACGAAGCCCTTCTTCGGGTCATCGCCGCAAACCTCCTTCTTAAGCTCAACAATCTTGCGAAGCTTCTCATCCACAAAACGCCTCTCGCTCTCGACGAGCTTATCCCTCTGTTCGGCACTCGAGTAGTAGAAGCTGGAGTTGATCTCGGACTTCTCATATTCTAAGCTGACGTTCAACGACAGAATAAAGGCGTTCTCGACATGTTTCGCCATATCAGGATGGCGTGCACCATGGTCCAAAGCCAGTCCACGGATCAGTTGCGTCTCAGAGGCAGTACGGTGCTGCATCTTCATGATCTCAACCATATGTAAATCTGGCTTCGCTGGTGCCTGGTAGATAGCAAGAACAGCGTCGACGATATCTGGGGTAAGCTTGTTGGCAAGGGTGGAGTTGAGCTTGGTTGACAGGGAAGTGCGTGCAACGGAAAGGAGTAATTCGCGGTCGACTTCTCTCTCGAGCTTGAATCCGTCCAGGAACTACAAATATGTCAGCAACAGAAATAATGCCACCCGTTCGAAGAATTCCATACCTTAAGCGCCTCATTCTTTGCAATCTCGTAGCCATCGGTGATAACTCTGGGGTGCAGTCCTTCCGAGATGTGTCTGTCGGCCTGCTTCAAAAGCTCTCCCACTAATAATACAACTGATGTTGTGCCATCTCCACAGATATCGTCTTGAGCGGTCGCTGCTCTGGCGATCATAACTGCCGTAGGGTTTTGGATTTGCATCTCACGGAGAAGAACGTTTCCATCTTTTGTGAGTTTTATCTGTTGATATATGCGTCAGTTCCGTTAAGTGTAGCTCCAGCGGGGTTTCGTACTCCACCTGCACCATCAACCAGCCTAAAAGAGGAGTTAGCAGCCATTCGTCGTTTCTTGGAGCTTGTCTCTTACATCTTTATTGTCCCCGTGGGACCCAAGTTCGACTTTAATACATCTTGCAGACCCTCACCAGCATTAATGTTGACCTTGAGAGCTTCTCCTCTCCGCTGTAAATTATTAGCAAGCCGCTGTGAATCGGGGGGTAGGGTAAGCATACTCTCGACTCGGCCTTGGGGTTCAGAAGCTGTGCTGCGGACATCTTGATGGTCGGAGCAGAGTTCTAAAATTTATATCGAGGCAGGTGTCCTGTTTTGTGTGGCTGATAAGAGCTGCTTTCAGCTATTACACACGTCGATTCGCGTTCTATAATTTCTATGCCTCGCGACTATTCACCAAAAAGCCTCTATACCGGATTAGGCCACACGCATGGGCTCTAGTCACGTGACTACCACTTCGTATCTCACCTCCTGTAGAGTGTGTTTCTATGTTTATCTTAACACTTTGGCATTCTCTAACTATATGTCACTCTGAATTGGCGAAGCGCTATATACGACGATGTTTTTGCAGATGAAGCCATGTCTGTTAGCCTTGAGCTTCACAGCTGGAGTGAGCGCCGGCTTCTGGCCCTTCCACACCAAAGTTGATGCTCTGGAATCAGGCGCGAGCGACATCAAACAAATTGCGATTATAGGTACGTGAGTTTATTTGATGGCCTCTAAACCACATTATTATTTACCTACACGATTTTCTTGGGGATTCAAACGTGAGGCGTGGAAAAAGCGTCAACCAGAATTGGCCCGCAGTTGTGGTATATGGCCTTCAATCATATCTTCGAACTTTGTGGAGTCGATTCACACCGACCTCGTTTGTGCATACTTGATCTTTGTGGTTATATGTATGCTGCACATATTCTTGATCGTCTGTCACTCAAGATTCCACAGATTCTGCTGGGTTTTCAAATAGGGGTATAAATTACTTTATCACGTTTTACCCCTGTGGTGCTGCTATGACCCCCTGGACTCGTCCGCTATTCAGTACAGACAACCATTGAGCTGTCAAATGATGCCACTTTTTGTTAGGAACTACCCGAATATAAAATGGGAATGATACATTTTATAGTTTAACAATGGAATTTACACGCAGAAGCTAATTCCACTCCATAGGTGCTGGTTCAGCTGGTTCATCCACGGCCTACTACCTCCACAAGCTGGCACAAGAAGAAGGTATCGAAGTGAACATAACAGTCTTTGAGCGCTCCTCATACGTTGGTGGCAGGTCAACAACTGTTAACGCTTACGATGACCCGGCTCACCCTGTTGAGTTGGGCGCATCCATTTTCGTTTCCGTTAATGAGATTCTCATGAATGCCACCAAGGAGTTTGGCCTCGAACTTAATCCCCTCGCCGACGAAGAACAACATGAGACTATTGGGATATGGAATGGTGAAAAGTTCGTTTTATTGCAGACATCAGGAGGGTGGGAGTGGTGGAATAATGCCAAAATGCTCTGGAAGTATGGGATGTCACCGATCCGCGCCAACAACCTGATGAAGGCTACTGTGGCAAAGTTTTTTAAGCTGTACCAGCCACCATTCTTTCCGTTTAGGTCACTGTCAGAGAGAGTGGTAGAGTTGGATCTTGTCAGCGCCACTGGGGTCACTGGTGATCAGCTACTGGCATCTAACTCTGTCTACCCGCCTTTCACCACAGACATTATCCAAGCTTTTACTCGCCTCAATTACCTACAGAACCTAGGGGTTATCCATGGCTTAGAGACAATGGTCTCCATGGCTACTGATGGTGCCACGCAAGTTAAAGGGGGCAATTGGCAGATGTTCGACCGCATGCTAAATGCGTCAGGGGCAACAGTCCATCTTGGCACCGCAGTTTCATCTCTAGAGAAGAGTAGTGGACGGTATACTCTTGCCAGCAAGCCCGCAAATGCTGCACAAAATGTTGTAGCATCGGAACAGCAGTTTGATAGTGTTGTGATCGCGGCGCCATTCCAATATTCCGGCCTAAAGCTCTCCGATGGCCTCGTTGAGAAGACCCCTGATGAGATACCATATGTCCAGCTGCATGCTACTCTCTTCGCAACTCCCTTAACGTTGGATGGCAGTTATTTCGGCCTGAAGCCTGGTGATGTTGTGCCTTCAACAGTGTACACGACGTTGTCGCCTTCGGATGATCCAACGAGCAGAACGGATATTGTGGGAAAAGCGGGCTTCTTCAGCGTCAGCGCTCTTCGCAGTGTCACTCATCCCAAGTCAGGCCGAAAGGAGATTATCTATAAAATATTCTCCTCCGAGGCAGTCACCTATGAGTTTCTTGGAAGTCTATTTGGAATCACACGCAAGTATTCCCAATCTATGCTCTCATATCTTACTAACATGTATTTGCAGTACCCGAAGTCGAGAGCCTGGCAGATTCCCTGAACGACGATATAACCTGGTTCTACCCTCATGTCTGGAACAGTTATCCATACGAATACCCAAGGGTCACCTTCGAAGACATCGAATTGGCACGTGGGCTATATTATACTGCTGGAATCGAGAGCTTCATAAGCACGATGGAGACGAGCGCCTTAATGGGCAAGAATGTCGCCCAGCTTCTTGTTGATGATTTCACGGAGGTGTTGGGAGGCGTGAAATCTGAACAAAAGGAGACGAGTAAAGTGATCGAGGAGCTGTGAAGCGGGATAATAACACAACCCCGCTTCATTTGTGTAGGATGGATTTTAGAGCCGGTGCGTTGGGGATTCAAGCGTATACTTTGCAGCGTTATTTTTAATAGTCTCACTTCATTTCACTGCGAGTTTCAACACGGTCTTGCCATCATTCTCAACAGAGTTTATGTGTCATAAAGCCATCGATTGGTACTATCTACTACGTAGCACATCATTGACTCCATTCCCTTGTACAAGCACCTAGCTCGCCATCCCTTATCAGCATTTAAGCCTGGGTGGTCTTGGCGGCAGCCTGGTTGGGGTTGACCTTCTTGCCGTCCTTGTTGTAGCGAACACGTGGGGGAGGAGCACGGTTGCGGCGACCCTCGCGGGAGCGAACACTATAGGGCAACATGTCAGTACATCTGTTCATTTACTTACTGCAGGCGGATCTAAGGGTTGAAGCCCGAAGTTCGACGCCCGAAGTTCGACCAAGGTTCGTCTCAAGGATTGACATACCGGACAATCTTGCCGTGAATGGCGCAAGAGACACAGTATTGCAGCTTGAGGTACATCTTGGGAACGGTGTATTCTGGGAACACGGAGGCGTCCGAGATATCACCTGCGGATTGTTAGCGTATTGTCCATGGCAACGTATGGTTCTTCCTTCTGGTCCCTTCTCTGTTGTACTGGTGTTCGTAGAAATGTTGTACACAGAGATAGAGTCGCAGAAGGTCGTGAGGTAGAAACGTACGGATGGCGGCAGACTCGACCATGTTGCGGATGGTAAATCTCTTGATTGCCTTGTCCTTTGGGGTGCAACGGGAGCAGTTGGAGCAGCGGATCGGGTTCACGTGTCCACGTCCATTCTTGTTACGTCCACTATAGGCCTCGTTAGTTCCGATTCTCTTTGGCTTGTCCAATGCGATGTTGATAACCACGGATCGAGGAAACATACTTGGACGCGCGCTTCTTGACCATTTTTGCGGATTCTAGTAGTTCAATTAGAAGCCGATTATTATATCCACTGCCCAGTTGGTGCTTACTGAAATGTTGTCTATTTCAAATCGTCGAGTTGTCGTGGTTGTCGAGGTTGGCCGTTGTCTCGAATTCAATAATTTCAGATGTGACAGGGCAAATGCTAGTGAGAAACCCTATCGCTTGCTGACTAACACCCGCCACAGAAGTTTGTGGCTAACCCTAACCGAGCCAAAATTATAGGCGACCATCGTCCAGATCAACGAATTTCCTCTCTCCAACCCACTTGCGACCGCTCAGGAAGACAATAAGGTTGTCTAGGTATGTGAACACGATTTACTTTTCCCTTCCCTTTGCCTTTACGACAGGGCTAGCACAATCAGTAAACACAATTACAAACGCTGGGTTGTGAATCTACAACTACTCGTTCCCCCGCATTTGAAACCGATATACTGACTGGCACCAAAGGCAGTCATGCAAATCTTCGTGAAGACCCTGACGGGCAAGACTATCACCCTTGAGGTGGAGTCATCCGACACTATCGACAATGTCAAGTCCAAGATCCAGGACAAGGAGGGAATTCCCCCGGACCAGCAGCGCTTGATCTTCGCCGGCAAGCAGCTCGAGGACGGCCGCACCCTTTCGGACTACAACATCCAGAAGGAGTCCACTCTTCACTTGGTCCTGAGACTCCGTGGAGGTGCCAAGAAGCGCAAGAAGAAGGTGTACACCACCCCAAAGAAGATCAAGCACAAGCGCAAGAAGACCAAGTTGGCTGTGCTCAAGTACTACAAGGTGGATGGTGATGGAAAGATCGAGCGTCTCCGCCGCGAGTGCCCAACTCCCGACGTAAGTTATTCATTGCCTCAAATGATCTATGAACTATTTACTGACATATTTCCAGTGTGGTGCCGGTGTCTTCATGGCTGCCATGCACGACCGCCAGTACTGCGGCCGTTGCCACTTGACCTACATCTTCGACAACGAGAACAAGGCTTAAATGCATTTGTCAAGATCTGGAATGGATTAAGTAGCTTCTGATATGGGATATGTATCATAGCATATTACAATACAGTTGCTACCAACCCTAATTTGTTCCTCCATATTTTTTGCCTGTGACTTCGGTTGAGATCTATTTCACCCGTAATACCCAAAATAACGGCTCGTCAAATGGCCCATTTACCAATAGTCTTCATCCTGACCATATCAAGCCTCCTCTCCTGGGAACCCATTTTTCAAGTTATCGTACTTCGTCTCTGGGAATTCCAAGCAATTCTCCTTCTGATCCAACGTCCCAAGGTCGTTCGCAACAGCCTTGATGATGCTCTTGTCGCCCTCACCATCCCCGCTGCTCTCCCACCACATCGCACCGCCCAAACCCACATTTTTTATCCAAGCTGTCTTCCTCCTCGCCACCTCCACCGTGTCGTAGCTAACCAAAATTCTCTTTCCTTCATGGTAACAATAGCTGCCCTCAGTCTCCTCATCCAACCTCTCGACCGCTCCCTCCAGTGGCAGCTTCTTAAAATCATGTACGCCGTTCTCCCAAGTTCCCTGCCCGATACCACTATACGGCTTCCCCGGCCCATCCGTATTTTCAAACGCCCGGCCATACAGAGGCATGCCCAAGACGATCTTGTCGGGCCTCACTCCATGCGACGTGTAGTAATCTATCGCTTTCTGAGCACTGAACGGGGTACTGGCCGGGTTGCTGTTGGAGGGAAATATATTAGCCTGGTGGCCTGCATTCGTGTCCCACGAGCCAGCGAAGTCATAAGCCATCAAGTTCCAGAAATCCAGGTATCGGTCCATGCCTGGGAGATCCATGTTCTTGAGGTTCTGCTCTCCAGCGGGAGTGGCGACAGTGAGCTCGAAGTGGAACGGCGTGGAGAGGGATGAGCCATAAGCGTCAAGGGCGGAACGGACAGCTTCCAATAGGAGCACGAGGTGTTGCCCTTCCTCGGGGGATTTTGGGTACTCCCAATCGATATCTAGCCCATCGAGGCCGACAGTTTTGAGAATTTCCACGGCGCTGGAGGCAAAAGCCTGGCGCCCCTGAGGAGTAGATGCGGGTGCAGCAAAATTGGAAGAGTAGGTCCAGCCGCCGATGCTGAGAAGGATTTTAAGATGACGATGCTTCTTCTTCAGAAGGTTAAGTTGCTTGAAACAGCCGTAGATGTTAGTCCCGACATCGTTCCAGGAGTCTTTCTCATAGTGCTTGTCTGTATCAGACCAGGGGTCGGTCAAGAAGCTGCGAATATTTAGTAATTATCCACAAATATGGCAGTTTCGAATATCCGTTAACGCAGTGCGGGGTATAAATGAGCAGCCGTCCGGGTGTTAACCCAAAGACATTCTAAGGAAATGGATAGGCAAATGGGACATAAACTGTTTTTTGGGAAGCACCGTCTTGCAAATGTAAACATTGGGCATATGCTTAGAAAGGTGCGAATGCTGATAGAAACTGAATACTTACACTTCCCCGCTCTCCGGCCGAACATTGGCGAAGGCGTACAACACGTGGGTGAGCTTATCTGCTGGGAGGTCCTGGGGATTGTGATTCCTGCCATATATAGCCCCTAGTACTGGTCAGCGCGCCATCTATGAATCTACTGTATTTGCAAAACGTACAGTTTGCAAAGTATGAAACGGCCCTGTAGCCGTCGCTGCCGCCCATCTTAAATGGTGTAGATGAGTATTCACCTCTTCTGAAGGGCTCTGGCAAATTATTTCCAAAAATCGTTACCAAAGTGCCAACAAAAAGGGTAAATATGGCAGATATATAAAAAACTGTTCGGATTGAGGAAGCCAGCTTGTATGTGGTGATGTGAAGGTGTTTATGAGATGTTGACGTGGCGGTGCCCACACGAGGTGACTATAGTGGGGGTGTGAGATCTCCACATCGACGATGATTATTTGAGGCACAGTTCTTGGCTAAACCCCGCCATGAAAACCCCCGCTCAAGTGCAGCTATGAATATTGGATATGTACAGTAGTTTTTCATGCAAACTAAGACGTGTCTATGTTCGTCGTCTGCAGTCCCTTACGCCATTTTTCATATTTACAAACGCCTTCCATGCTTCGATCCTCATCAGTGTTGTACAGCCTCATTTTCCAACAACGACGCCAATTATATAGAATACAGTAAAGCCAGTGCTCTATTTTAGATCCCATCCCGAGTGATATACGCCCCTGAGACAGATTTTCTCAGTATCATTTGCTACTGCGCACATCAGGGGGAGGTAGTAGTTTCTGGGTGGGTTCACTACGAGATTCCGGAACCCCATGAGCTACTTGGTCTCGTGCCCTCAAAAATTCATGTACTCTCTCATCTTTGTTAGCATTCATAGTGGCCTCTCTCCGTCGCCTCATAAGATCTTGGCTCATATCCCTATGCAGGGCATCGATTTGATGTGTCAAGCTTGAGGAGAAGTTGTCCACCACCCTGTTTTGCCCAACGAACCCGATCGTACCAAACAAGAGTATTAACATCGCAAACACGCCGTTGGAGAAGTATATCGGGTCCTGCTTTTCATCCTTGTTGTGCCATTTTTCCCAGTCTTCCCAGGTCGCGTTGTATCTTGGTCCACCAGGGCCACCCCCCCAACTTCTGCCAGAATCTGGTGGAGCCCAGCTGCCATGTTGTGCAGCCTTGTCTGATTCTCCTTGCCACCCTGTCCCATATGCATCGTATGCAGCTCTTTTAGCTGGGTCAGAGAGGATGTTGTTCGCGGCCACAACGAGCCGATATCGCTCGAGCTTCGTTGTGTCCGATATTTCGTCGCCAAAGGAGCTGCTCTGGCTGTGCCGATCTGGGTGGTAAATCTTCACCAATTCGTAGAAACGACGCTTTGAATACGGAGACCCTTTATTTTGGTTAAAGATCTCGTAGGGTGTAGGTACCGCGTTGGCCGAATTGACTTCAGGCCATGGGATATTTGAATGGGGCGCATCTCTACTATGCCCATCTGCCACTACCGCATATGCCCTGGGTCCTGTAACTTCAGGCGGATTGGTAGAAGTTCTAGTGAATGAATCGTTTTGTTGGCGAAATCGTGACGTAGCTGACGTCGAAGCTCCCGTGGAAGCTCCAATTCCTTTCGCACATGCGGATGACAGGGCAATTCCGGCCTTCTTCAGCATAACTAAACGCAGGCCTCAATGCCTAGGTTATCTTCACAACCACTCATATGTGAAGAACATGTAGAATGTGTCCAAGAGGGTTGCCAGCGGCTTTGGGAGTTAGGTAGATGTGGAGATAAAGTTGAGTCGTTGATGGGAGAAGAGCTGGAGGTTAACTAACTTACGGGAAGGCCCGGCAAGCCAAGTTCAACGATAACGACTTTGGTTCAATAACGCAGCTGATGGTGCATATAATTTTACGCCCACAACTATGCGGTCATTAAACACTTGATGAGCGAAGGCAACTGAATTTTTGTGCTATTATCTATCTCTTTAAGACATTAAGAAATGATGCACAAATGGTAACTACAAGTAGATAAACTCGCGCTTACTGTCAATACTTACAACAAAATAAGCGCCAATGTGGGGTAACTCTCTTATCGGACCCCAGGTCTAGGCAACCCCTTTGGCCGCTGGGTTATAAGAAGCAGCACCATTGACAAATTTGATTCTTTTCCAAAATTCCAAACATTCGGTAACTCGGCGCATTTGCACAACTCCACATGATGTGAAGAGTACATGGCACCGAAGCGATTTACGATTGCTCTCTCTGTTAACTACTACGCGCCGGAGGAATAATCACGGAGGTACACGATGTTTGATGAAAGAACAGGCCAGCTTTTCGAGGAGCGAATTGCCCAAATTCAAAGCCAGAATGACCATCGAAATTGGCCTAAGAAGACTCCAATCACGCTTTGTCAGAAGTACAGGAGCTCTGAAACAACAGCATATAGAAACTATTGCAAGGTAGTTGAACAGAACCGTTCCCCTACAGTTGCAAAAGGCTCCAGGACATTACTCTACATGTCTATCAATGTCTTGGTATCTAACCTGCGATCTCTGCCTCCAAGCACCTTAAAGCTCATTCCAACGCACATTCTTGAGGAAGTTGCGAGGGTAGCCCAAGGGAGATTTGCTGAGTTGGGCCCTTTGGGCAGTATCCCGGATGGATTTTTAGATCTCCTCCCAGAGTCTGCTGTCAAAGAAATGTGGACGGCTATTAACCAAAGGTATGTGATGAACAGCTATTAGTATATTATATTCTGGATATATTTTAGTTAAGCTGGGTACTGCGCTTATCATCGATATAGATCCCAGTTGAATTTGGATACCTGGAAGAAAATTTCTAAGAGGCTACTTTCTGAGAAACATGACACTGTGAAAGAGCTTGGGCTTCGTCGCTACCGCCAAGAAATTGAATCACCGGGCCCAGAGTTATCATTCTACACAGGGCCTGTCACGTCGACTTCATTTGACTTTTTGACATCTCTGACTATTACAGCATGGTATTCCACCCGGGACCTGGTAAATCTCGCTGATGTCGTCAACCTTGGAATTTTGCAAATTTATGAAACCGAAGAGTCAATGCTCGAGCATAAATTAGAGAAGCTTGTCCCGGATAGACTTCTGCGAGCTTGGGCCGGGCTTGCGGTTGAAAAGGGCGCCTTCTCTGTGCTCAGAGTCCTCAAATTCCATGTTCTTGAAGGTGGCCTAACCGACGGTAGCTTGAGGCACTTCAATTCGTTCCCCGCGTTGGGACTGATATACCCTGGTCCGCATGGTATGAGCGAATTTGTCTCCGTTAAAGCAAAAGAGCTAGGCTGGCAAGCTCTGTCCGATTCAGCAACATATTTAATCGGATCTCAGTTCAGCAATACCATCAATGTGATGGATCCGCAGGACGACAACCGATCTAGCGACCCTTACAATAAGCAGGTGTGGCATATACCATTCATGAATTTTGGTGCCAATAATCCAACATCATGGGATGGCTGCGAAGTAACAACACTGCCGTCCAAGGATAGACATGAATTTCTTGCTGCTTTGGAAACAGCTGGACCTCCAACCCACTGGTTGTCTGGATCAAAGCTGGGCGGACCCCAATTCCGCACGACGCGAGTTGATAAGTATTATGATTTTGTACAGGGCGAATCATGGTATAAGATAGACTGGGACCTATTTTGTGACTCTTTGGGGCAGCGCAAGTCAAATACTACTACTGAAGGGGACGTGCATTGTCTCGATCAATTCTACGGTTTTACTTATCTTCGGCTTGATAGTGATCTCCGTGATGCTGGAGTTAAGGAGTGCGGAGCGGGTATTGTAAGCATTGGGGATACCTTCAAATCTATCATCAGCACCGCACCGATAGTCAGCATTCTTCTGGGCCCGAGGAAACTTGGCAGGAGGTTCGACAACCCTTCTCGCAAGAAGACCTGGCATTTTTTGCGGACCACTATACCGGATAGAGCGCCAAATCCAGACCAACCTGCTTCCAATCCGGCCGATGCGAAGCCCTCTACAGCGCCGCCGCCATCCAATAAGCGGCCGGAGAGTGAGTCTGGAAGGAAAATGCGCCCTGCAAAAATGCAGAAATTTGGAGATTTCTTTGGGGCTTTATAATAGAGGGGCGTTGAAATGTGTGGGATAACAAGGAGATTCGACTTCGTTCGGTGTTATATATTTGTCTATGATACCCATCAGTTGATTTATTAGATGCAGAGATTTATTAGCGGACAAGCACAAAATTGCTACCTACGTTTTAAGATGTCTACTTTGAACTGTGAATGGCCTCCTTCTACCTATAAATATAGGAATTTTACACACCCAACTTGGGAGCCAATAAGTCTAGATATCTATATTCAAGGCGTGTCTATCCTGGCTCCCCTTCCAACAGTAACTTTCCCTCGAACAGGCTGTCAACTACCCCGGAAACCCTGCTCTAGCCACCTTCCTCGCTCTCTGGTCTCTCCGGTTATGATTGGCCACCCTCCCTTTATTCTGGTCCTTCCTGTCTCGCGCTCTATCCGTGTCTTGTCCAGGCGGGCCCGCGACACTCGACCCTCCCCCCCTACCTCTCCCACCAATACCCCTTCCTCGGCCCCTGAACCCTCCTCTACCTCGATTCCCACCATCAGCATCACTGCCCTCCGTACCCTCGGTCCCAGAATCAGCACGCCAGCTAGTGGGTGCCAACTGATTCTGCTGGCCGCTGAAGCTCGACATTTTCGCTTCGAGCCGGCGCAGTCTGCGTGGATCGCGAGACAGCATGATACCCCAGCCCTCGATAGCCTCATCCGTCATGCCAGTCTCTTGCTTCAGACTGGCGCGCTCCTTGCTCCTCCTCGTCGGTGCATCTCGCCCAAATAGCGCTTGGTTCGTTTCCCACGCACGGAAGAGCACTTCGTCCTTCGCATCATCCATTTCCGACCTCTGGTCTCGTATTTCGTCGGTGTTGTTTGCGTCCACGGCGCCTCCCACATCGGCGGCATCGTATGTGTCATCCCTTTCGTCGTCATCGCTATCAAAAGCTGCGAGGGCGGCAAGAATAGCTGCTGTATTGGGCGCTGTAGAGCGGTCTTTGAGGATATCATCTGCAGTCTTGTCGGCGTCTTTGCGGCCAAAATGTAAGCGCGAGGTAGAGACGGCCAGCTGGTCGAATTCGTCATCGTCGTAAATATTGCGGCGGGTAGGGATGAGTGGTGGCGTAGAACGAGGTGACATATGTGAGAATGTTGATTCACCGGACGCAGTTGCGGGGAGCGCTTCTGTGCGGTCGAGCCCATTGAGGTGAGGTGGGAGAGAGTCTTCAAGAAGATGAGATATCACAACCTCAACATCCTCGTTATATTCGTCCAAGAGCTTTACTATGAATGCAGAGCCGAGATCTGGGAAGAGGTCTTGGACTTGAGATACGAGGCTGATGAGGTGTATGTTAACATGACCTGTTCCATGGCCATGTTCATTATCGGAATTGGCTGCTTTCTTTCCTTTATTTATCTTCCGTTTGATGATTCGTTTAGGGCGTGTAGCATTGGGTTTGCGGAAGCCCTCCAAGGACGATATGATAGGTTTGGCCCTGGCGGAGCCTGTGCCACTCTGTTCTATGCGGTCCCTGACCTGTTTTAAGAGTGGAGTAGCTGTTACTAATTCTGCGACGAGAGAATCATTGACGTTCGTCGGACCAGCCTTGTGAGCTTCCGCTGCAGCTTGAAGAGAATATAGTTGGTCAATAAGTTGAGAAAACCTTGGCTTTTCGCCTTCGGTCAAGATAATTAGGCACAAATATGTCGTTGAAATGATAGCCTTCCGTAGTGGTGGGTTCATAAGCTTATAACAGGATATTAAAGCATCCAAGAAATCGGATCCGCTCATGAAGAAAATAGCGGTATCAGGAGACGCATAGAGGAGATGGTTTAGACGCTTCAGCTTCTGTTCAACCTCTGCAGGCTTACCCTTAAGCCCTGCTTCAAGATCCTTTGTAAGTCGAGACTTGAAGTTGCCCAATGATACTGCGAGTGCTTCAGGGGATTTCCTCCAGAGGTTGGCGAGAGGCTTATTCGAAAGGCCCTTTCCATACGCTTTCGCAAAGTCCGCCAGGAATGTCCATGTGAGAAGCGCTTCCGGGGGCGGCTCCGAGTCCAATATCCTATTGATAAGAAAGAAGACGCTCTTCTTAAGTGTTTTGGACTTCTCGACATGGCCAAAGGAGTCGACGTCAGGTGATAACAGAGCCAGCTGCCTGGTATATGAAGTAACGAAAGCTGCTAAATATTCATCACTGGTAAGGGCCCGCGCAAAATTTTGAGGAGAAAGAGATAAATTGGCCTCGACCAAGGCTATCCAGGCGTCAAGGCATGCTGCCCATTCTTCTGGCACAAGATGTGCTCTCCATTCCGCTTCGGGGAAGGGTGCTAGTGATGGAAGCTGTTTGGGCGTATTGGAGGCCATAGATCCGTGTAAGGGCGATATCAATTTCCGTTATTGAAATGTGTCTGTTTTTCTTCCAAGCCATCCATATAGTGCTTTGTTCAAAATCAACACCTGTGGAGTGAATTCGCTGGTGATAATACAATAGTGCCGAGTCACTTCGATATCAGCCTGGAAGTACGTACCTTATTTGGGAAATCCACATATCACGTGATAACCGCCAATTCAGCCCTAGTTAACGATGCCAAGAGTTCGTGCCCACCAAAAATCCAATTATCGATATGGATATTTCCTCTTCTCATCGCTCTCACGACAACCAACGATCGCCTTAGTCACTTTGCCGCAACATAACGTTCGAGTCGCCAAGGTATAACTTATATCAAGATGTCTTTCCAAAAGCCAGAGAAGGAGTTCGGCGAGGGCCCAGTATGTATTCCCATCGTTACAACGCGCATTGAGCGCATTGCGACGTCCAAATTGTGTCGCGAGATATATCGTACTGACGTATAATTTTCCAGAAAATCCACCGCATCCGTATCACCCTCACCTCCCGCAAGGTCGACGCCCTCGAGAAGGTCTGCACCGAGCTCGTTGAGCGTGCCAAGTCCAAGGACCTCCGCGTCAAGGGCCCCGTCCGTCTCCCAACCAAGACCCTCAAGATCACCACCCGCAAGACCCCCTGTGGTGAGGGTTCCAAGACCTGGGACACCTTTGAGATGCGCATCCACAAGCGCCTCATCGAGTAAGTAGCCGTTCTTCATTGCTATACCCTGGGTGTGGCAAGCAGCTTGTAGAAGAGCCTCACTAACAACTCGATAGTCTTAACGCACCAACTGAGGTCGTCAAGCAGATCATCATCAACATCGAGGCCGGTGTCGAGGTTGAGGTCACCATTGCTGCTTAAATGTATCATGGTACTTCTGGCATTGCATGTTAGGATTTGGGGTGCTCTTGGACGCTTTCTGTTTTTGACCGCGAAATATTAGCCACCACCGAATTACTATATATGCATGACTCTTGAAACATATTCTACATTCCGTCTGTGCCGTGACTTAGGAGTCTCATTGTAGCCCAAAGAAGATCCTCCAGCCAACTCTAACCTGACTTTTCTTAAAAACCGAACTCCAACATTATTATCCACAACCAGACACCGTCCCATGCTATATATATCTTCTGTCCCTCCCTGTATTCTAGAAATCCCATTTTGACCACTCCCTCCGCGGCGGTAATAGCGGCAACTTCCCTCCTTCCAATTCTCCCGTCTGCCTAAGTTTCTCATAGGCTTCTTTTGTCGCTTGATCATAACCCTCCTCGGGCAGTTCCGTCGCATTATAATAACCCGGAGGCCCATTCGGAAACCATATCTTCTCCCAGCTCCCATCAGAGTTCTGGAAGCCAGGCTGGTTATCTTTGTACACTACAGGTCTGCCTTTAAACATTGTTATGCGATTGGAAGCATCTCGTGAACTGTATGTTGACGGATGCGGGTGCTGAGCATTTGAGCCAGGCGGATAAGGACTAGGATCGGCGACTTGGCCACCAGCGGCAGAAAATCCGGATTGCTGACCCTGGGCCTGTTGCTGCTGAGGAATTGGCGAGAATGGGTTTGGCGCTTGGATATTGGTAGGAGCAGCAGTTCCAAAAGGTTGAGCACCGCCTTGTTGGAAGCCAGAGGGAGCGGAGGGGACTGCGCCGAAGGGGCTTGCTCCCGTTGAGAAACCGCTCGCTGATGGTGCGGCAGGTTGTCCGAATGGACTTGGCTGGGCTGGTTGCTGAGCCTGTGGTTGGCCAAATGCGCCCTGGGGTTGTGGTTGAGCCGGTGAAAATGGACTCGGGGCCTGCTGGACTTGTGGTTGAGCAATTAGAGGGTTTGGTGCGTTTTGCTGAAAGCCTCCAGTCTGTGCAAATGCACCGAGGCCGCCTGGTGGAGGTTGCTGTCCGAATGGGCTAGGGTGGGCGGGCTGTGGTGGCTGTACAGGTGCCTGCGCGCCAAAGGGCTGTGACGCGAGAGGGTTACTCCCCAACCCTGGTTGCCCAAATGCTGGAGGCGGAGCGCCGAAAGCACCTTGTCCCCCAAGCGGATTTGGAGCTTGTCCTAGACTCGACAGGCCCGCTCCGAACGCGCTGTTCACCGCTGGTTGTCCGAACGCGGTGCCCGGTGTTGCCACTGGGTTTGGACCGGGTTGGCCCTGAGTGTTGACAAAGGGGACGTTGGCGCCCAATGGAGCCGTAGGTTGTGCGGGATTTATGATTCCCTTTGTATACTGCTCCACAATATCTAATCGATTTGGATGTTCATTCTCGCCACGGAGAACGTATTGCAGGGCAGCGTCGATGTTGTGTAGGGCGTTCTGGTTTTGTGCTGCTGCTTTCTGAATCAGTTCGTCTTGCTGGTGTGCCTGGAACAAGGTCAGTACATTTTTGGTATGGCGCTCTCTGGGATACATACAGCCAGAGCTTCTTGGCCCTGCGCTCGAAGCGCATAATGATTCAGTCGCATTTCTTCAAAACTCTTCTCTCTGTCCTCTCCTCCAAAAAGTTGAATAGGGGCCTTCAGGCCCGGTCCATAGGCTGATAGGATCCATTGTGGCAGTTCAGTCGACAGATCTGTGATCATTCCATCCTTGCCCAGGAGGTACGGAGGCTGCGTTTGTTGCCCTGGTTGAGGACCTGTTGGCGCACGGCCACCACGATTATCCGGTGCCCTTCCAAAGCTGCTCTGCCCTTGAGGCGGCTTCCCTCCAAACGTAGACTGTCCTCCATATCCTTGTTGGTTAACATTGCTTCCCACCGCGTTGAAAGGATTGCGGCCAGGTGCGCCGCCGCCTCCGGCTACTTCTTGACCAGGAGGGCCAACGTGATCAAATCTGCAATTATCTATCGACAAGTTAGCTTAAGCATCAAGAAAGGTAGCTTCCTGTGCAGGTACTCACTCCCGTTCTTGCATGTCCCCTTCCCCCAGAACCTGCAAATAGGCATTGTTCCTGTTGCTTAGTCTTCTGGGAAGCGTTTCACTTGGTCCGACAAGCAGCATAATAAAAAGCCATATTAAACACAAACAGTAAACAGTGAGATATTATGAGAGCCGCAATTCGCAGAAGGACATGGAACGTAATAAACGCCTCTAATGTTGTCAAAGAATTGAACCGTGAATCATCGCGTCGTTATCGATAGCGACAAGGCCGCATTTCGAGTACCGCCACAATGTTAATCCATGCCGAGGTGATGAAATCAGAGGGAACCGTCTTTGAGACATACAAGTCTAACCTTAAACCAACACTCATGACATCGTCGATATCAATGAAAATACTGCATTAGTAACTCAAGTCGCATTATAAACGAATAAATTCTTTTTTCGGCTCACAAAGACGCCAGACGCCATGTTAATTGACTCCTTTACTTTGACTATTCCGTACACTGTCCAGCCGACTATCTCATCCTCGAGATGTCATATCGCGGTCCCAGGCCCTCCCGTATGCCTTCTTGTAAAGATTCCCAGTTTAAACCACCGATAGTTTTGCTCCTATTGCAGTCAACATCCAGTGCTTCGTTAAATTTCCCCGTCCCTATTCTCCGGAGCATGACCAAATCTCTTGCCCTCGTGGCCGACCTTCCACCCATGCCCGTCAAGACCTGTTCGAACAGGGTTTCTTCTTCTTTGGTAAATGGCAAGTTTGCGAGCTCTATCCCACGTGCTGCAGTTCTGTCGCCCAGCGGTTCTTGAGTCATAAGCCGTAATAAAGACTCAAACATGCGGGTTTGATCTAGCTCGGATTGGCCTCTGAGGAAAAAGAATGCCTCTGTTACACTTGTTCTTGCGATTGCCAGGAATAGGCTGTCCAATGCGGGCGTGTTGACTAGAGCGGGCAGTACAGTATGATAATACGCCAGTGGAAGGCTCATATCATCTGCTGGCGAATGTTTGACCAAGACCCCTAAAATTTCTTCTTGAAAGGTGGGAATAAGTGAGGGGTGTGTGAGGTTTTGGAGAGCAGTCTAGAAAGAGTCAGTTTGAACCATCGTCACGGGCGGCATAGCCAACCTCAAATTCTGCTCTGTCCATGTGCCAGAGGCCCTTCATAAATATTTGATACTTTTTCGGAATGAATGACAGTTCCTCAAAGGCGTTTGAGTATGCATTGTTTCGTGCTTTTTCATCGCAGTCCAGGAGAATATAATATAAGAGCGACACCTTGGTATGGTGTGCGGCGTTCGAGCTAACGACAGCTTGATGAAGGTTTCTCAAGTCACCATTGCTTTTTGGAGGGTAGCTTTTATTCGCTATAACATTGAGTTAGCAACAGAGCTCTGAATATTCTCGAAACAGACTTACGCCTCTTGATCCCAAGCAGTTTGAGGACCCTATCAACAAACAACCCTTCAAAAACTGTCCTGTGTTGCTCTATGCTCTCCACAGTTTCCGCGGCATAGCTGTACTTTGGATCGAATCCGAAGACATCATCAAAACTGTTAATGTCGAACATCTTCGGCATTGGCTTTGTTTGCGACGTTGGAAAGCAGCCTTGGTGGTCTGGTGGTGCACGGCTGACATACAAAAGTTACAGCCTTGTCCGTTCGCTTGTGTACGTTGGGGCCTGTCGTCGCGAAAGTCGTCACCAATGTTTTGATCAGCCTTGCCGATAAACCGCGACCAGGCCGCAAATACTCATCAACATTCCAAGAAGTCAAATACGCGTCAAATCAGTACCTGTTCAGTTTGCCTGAGACCACAGACTCCAGCATTCTGTCTGACGTTTTCAATGTCGCAATAGATCAGTTTGCTCACCGACGACTGCCCCTCCATTTCGAAGGAAGTAAACAAAGCAACCACAACGGCTCCGCACCATGGAATCCCCCACCAGACCCTCAAGAAGGGCAGCCGCCCGCCGCAAAATTGTCGATTCCTCTGATGAGGATGAGCCGAGTGGAAGCTCTCAAAAAGTGAAGGAAGAGAGCGAAGAGGAATTTACCCCCGCACCGGAACGAAGCCCCCGGAGGCAGACTCAGTCGAGGAGGAAGACAGTCAATTCAGTGCCAAGTACGCCTCGAACATCCGGACGAATTCGCAAATCAGCTGTGGCCGAAAGCATTGAGCCGTCCGAGATATTCGAGCCTGAGCAAACCGCATATCCAGAGCCACCTTCTCCATCAAAAAGGGCGTCGCCTAGAAAACGAAAGAGCGCCGCGCCTTCGCGTGCCGGAAGTGCCTCTGTTCCGCCTGAACTACCAGCTCCATTGCCTACGCCACAAGCTTCAGTGTCACCTGCGCCCTACCAACTCCATAGCACCCCCCTTGCCGACATTACAGAGACATTGAATGACCAACCACCCCAACCACCGGCTCCAGGGAGCCCAGAGGCATTAGCCAAGCCTATCAATGCCATGGATACAGTCCTGGAAAGACCGATGGATATCGTGCTGAAATCGAGGTCAATGGCGGCCCCAGTTGTGGAAGATACCGGTCCCAAGGCCCGAACTGTCATTACATATCTAATCCTCACCAACTTCAAGAGTTACGCGGGGAGGCAAGAAGTTGGCCCATTCCATGCGTCTTTCTCATCGGTCGTAGGACCCAACGGTTCCGGAAAATCTAATGTCATCGACTCTTTGCTATTCGTCTTCGGTTTCCGAGCCAGCAAAATGAGACAAGGCAAAATTTCCGCGTTGATTCACAACTCTGCAGCCTTTCCCAATTTGGACCATTGCGAGGTTGCCGTACACTTCCAAGAAGTGATGGATTTGCCCGATGGTGGGCATGAGATCATGCCAGGCTCAGACCTGGTCATTTCGAGGCGTGCGTTCAAGAACAACGCAAGCAAATACTACATCGACGGAAAGGAGTCGAACTTCACCACCGTCACGACTCTCCTGCGTGATAAGGGCGTAGATCTCGATCACAAGCGTTTCCTTATTTTGCAGGGTGAAGTAGAATCAATTGCCCAGATGAAGGCCAAGGCTGCAAATGAGCACGATGATGGACTACTGGAATATCTGGAAGACATCATCGGGACATCCAAATACAAGACTCCTATCGAAGAATCCGCTGCCGAAGTCGAAACGCTCAACGAAGTCTGCATGGAAAAGAGCACCCGCGTGCAACACGTTGAGAAAGAGAAGAATAGTCTTGAGGATAAGAAGAACAAGGCTCTTGCATTCATTAAAGACGAGAATGAACTAGCTCTGAAGCAATCAGCACTTTATCAAATTTACATCGATGGCTGCGGCGATAACATAACAGTTACCGAAGAAGCCATTGGCCAAATGCAGGAGCAGCTTGATACGGAGCTCGAGAAGCACAAGGGCAATGAAGATGGTATTAAGCAGCTGGAGAAGCAGTACAAACGAGGCCAGAAAGAGTACGAATCTATGGACAAGGATACCCAGGCTATTCTGAAGGAAATGGCTAAATTCGACCAAGACAACGTCAAATTTGAAGAAAAGAGGAAGTTCTTAACTGGAAAGCAGAAAAAGTTAGAAAAGAGTATTGTAGCTACGGAAAAAACTGGACAAGAAGCTATTGCAAGCATCGCAGAATGCACAAATGAGATCGAAGAGTCAGCAAAGGAAATTGCCAATTTGGAGAAGCAGTTAAAAACTGAGGAGAATGAGCTCACAAGCATACGCGATAGTCTTAAAGGCAAGACTCAAGTTTTCTCAGACCAGATTGCTACCAAGCAGAAATCCCTCGAGCCATGGAACGAAAAGATCAACCAAACGCAATCAGCAGTTGCGGTTGCTGAAAGTGAGCTTGCGATACTTCATGAGAAGGCAAATGCTGGTGCCGTGGCTCTTGAAGAGACTCAGGCCAAAATAGCATCCATTCAGGGAGGCCAGGAAGCCAAGCTTGCTGAACTGGAAGAATGTAAAGCCCAGAAGGCAAAGCTTGAGAAGGAAGTTGCTAAGACAAAATCCGAGTTAAGCAAGATGGCACAAAAGGAACCCGAATACCGTGCACAGCTTTCTGGGGCCAGGCAAAAGGCTGACGAAGCACGTGCGAGCCTCTCAAACACTCAGACCCAAGGGAATGTTCTTTCTGGGCTCATGAGACTGAAGGAATCCGGCCGCATTGAAGGATTCCATGGCCGCCTAGGGAACCTGGGCACAATCGATCAGAAGTATGATGTAGCAATTTCTACCGCTTGTGGCGCGTTGGACAATTTTGTTACTGATACAGTCGAAAACGGACAGCAATGCATAGAGTATCTGAGAAAGACCAACCTGGGACGAGGCAACTTCATGTGTCTCGATAAACTTGGCAACCGCAACCTTTCACCAATTAACACACCAGAAAACGTTCCTCGACTTTTCGACTTGATCAAGGCAAAGGATGAGCGATTCCTCCCGGCTTTCTACCATTCCCTCCAAGACACCCTTGTGGCAGATGATTTAGCTCAAGCCAATCGGATAGCATATGGGGCCCGCAGGTGGCGCGTTGTCACTCTCGACGGGCAGCTCATTGACAAGTCAGGTACTATGTCTGGTGGAGGTAACACTGTTAAGAAAGGCCTCATGTCCTCTAAACTTGTTGCCGATGTCTCCAAGACTCAAGTGGCCCAGCTAGAAGTTGACAGAGATGCCCTCGAGCAAGAGTTCCAAACATTCCAGGAGCGCCAACGGGAACTGGAAGCTTCTTTGAGAGATTTGAGTGATCAAATCCCCCGATTGGAAACCAAAATGCAGAAGATTGGCCTTGAGGTTGAAAGCTCAGCGCGCAATCTAGCAGATGCCCAGCGGAGAGTCAAAGAGCTGAGTAAGGAGCATCAGCCGAACCAAACTGACAATGGTCGCGTCACATCCCTTGAGAAGGAGATTGTTAAACTTAACAAGAGCATCGAGAAGCTACACAGTGAGACTTCAAGCGTCGAAGACGAAATCAAAGCTTTGCAGGACAAAATCATGGCAGTCGGTGGTGAGAAACTGCGAGCACAAAAGGTTGAGGTCGATAACCTGAAACAGCAAATCGATGTCCTCAATGAAGTAGTGTCTACAGCCGAAATTACCAAGGCCAAAGCCGAGAAGCAGATACCTAAGCTCGAAAAGGACCACAACAAGGCTACCAAGGATTTACAGACTGTCATTGCTGGCCTCGAGAAACTGGAGCAGGAAATCGAAAATGAAGGATCGAACGCCGAAGCTTCGAAGCAGAGAGCGGAGCAAGCCAAGGAAGCACTTACCGAGAAGAAACAAGAGCTATCAGCACTGAAGGCCGAGCTTGATGAGAAGACCGCCGAGCTGAACGAGACCCGTGCCGTCGAAATCGAGATGCGCAACAAGCTCGAAGAGAACCAGAAGGTGCTCCTCGAGAACCAAAAGCGCCTCCGATATTGGCAAGATAAATTCTCCAAGCTATCTTTGCAAAACGTCAATGACCTTGGCGAGGAGTCGGAGCCCCAGGAATTGCAGGCTTATAGCAAAGACGAGCTTGCGGATATGAGCAAGGACACTCTGAAGAGTGAAATTGCCATACTCGAGGAGAAGACCCAGAACGTCAATGTGGAGCTGGGTGTCTTGGCCGAGTACCGCCGCCGTGTCGAGGAACACACTACGCGCTCCGAAGACCTTGCCGCCGCAGTCGCGCAGCGTGATGGCGTCAAGAAGCGCTGCGACGACCTGCGCCGTCTGCGTCTCGAAGGGTTCATGGAAGGCTTCTCGACCATCTCACTACGTCTCAAGGAGATGTACCAGATGATTACCATGGGCGGCAACGCCGAGCTCGAGCTCGTGGACAGTTTAGATCCGTTCAGCGAGGGTATCTTGTTCTCCGTGATGCCGCCGAAGAAGAGCTGGAAGAACATCAGCAATTTGTCGGGTGGAGAGAAGACGCTTAGTTCGCTGGCGCTGGTGTTCGCGCTGCATCATTATAAGCCGACGCCGTTGTATGTTATGGACGAGATTGATGCTGCGCTTGATTTCCGCAATGTGAGTAACCCCCCGTTCGCTATCTTCTGCGAATTAACGAAACTAACACATGCCAGGTCTCTATCGTGGCCTCCTACATCAAGGAGCGCACCAAGAACGCTCAGTTCATCGTCATCTCCCTGCGCAATAACATGTTTGAGCTTGCGAGCAGGCTCGTGGGTGTATATAAGGTGAATCATATGACCAAGAGCGTCACGATTGAAAACCGGGATTACATCACCGGGAAAGCAGCGACATAGTCGCCTCAGATTGTATGAGGAAGCATTGATACATTGTTTGGTTGCCGGCGTTGCTTGTGGGGATATTGGTTATCGGATGGCTGGAACAGTAAGGGGGGGTTTTTGGAAGCATAATATGGTCAGGCAGTAGAGCGAGGGGTGGTGTGGCGCTGTATCTACGAGTGAATGACTGGTATATAGTTATGAGAAACGACTTCAGTTGATTCATCTCGTCCACTGTAATCCGCGAACTAAAATGTCCGGGATCACTGTGGCGCATCTTCTAATATACAGCGCTCCGTCTATGTTCGCTCGCCGCTTGCTCGGTCTCGCATAAAACAAACGCTATAAAACTCAAGGTACCGCCCTCCTCTCCACCACCACCGATACAGATGCTCTACTCTGTAAAAACATCCTCCGCATCCGCCAACCTCAAAACCTTAGCCGGCAACGGGCCACTGCTCCTCGGCGTGCTAGTCCCCGACCCATCCAGCTTCCTCCCATACTTGTCCTCCCACAACCTCTTCAGGACCTCGTAAATAAACCGATACTGCGGCACCGCCTGCACCATATTCGGTCTCTGCATCCTCAGACTATTCACCGAATCAAACACCGGATCATCCCTCCTAAACGAATTAACCGCACTAGGTCGATCACTCGGAAACGCCCCCGCCTCCAGCTCCTCCAACAGATGGTCCAGTGAGATGAACGTCCCCGACCGCCCCACGCCAGCGCGACAGTGCACGATTCTCGGGTTCGTGGGCCCCGCATTCTTCTCCTTCGACAGCGCAATCAGGTTCAGCAGCGACGCGGTCTCGTTCTCAGCCGGGATCCCGAAATCGGGCCACTGCGTGTACAGGAGGTGCCATATGATTTTCTCCTCCGGCTCGCCGTCCACGCGCATGACCAGCTTGCGGATCTCGGTTGCGCCGTCGGCGGAGAGCTGGGCGTCGCCTTCGCAGGTCACGGTGCCGATGAAGCCGTCGCCGAATTCGTCGGAGTCGTTGATGGAGAGGGTTTCAGAGGCCGTGGAGGGGAAATAGGGGTACCCCTTGTCGTCGGTTAGCATGACGATGACGGCGGGGCTGGCGAGCTCGTGCCATGCCATGCGCCAGACGTGGTCGGTGGTGGATTGTTTGGGGCCTTGCATGGCGATGTATTTGCTCTGCAGGGGGGTGCGGTTGCTTTTCATGGTGATGGGGGAGGCGTTGATGTAGTCGTTCATATCTTCGGGGACTTGGAGCTTGACGCGGTTATTCTTCCAGACGAAGATGTCGCCGAATCGGTCTAGGCCCGATGTCATGTCTGCATCGCATCGAGCCCATTTTGAGTCTTCGGTGGTCTTGCCTTCTGCCGCTCTAGTCCTCTCGAGCCAGTTCAGCTCGTTGAACTTCTGGGTGGTTTCTAAAACGGTATTAGTTAAGTAAAATAGCCATAATAATCAATATTACTTACCACCCTCAGATAATTGCAGGAAGGCGGGCATCTTTCTCAGGGGCGGCACTGGATCAGATTGATAATCACGTGTCAGGCTGTGGTCACGCGACAGAGGTGCAGAAGTTGGCGGTTGTTGCCTTTCCTGCCGCTTTGGGGAGATGCTGTCTGGCTGGGGCGACTCAGTTGGCGAGCGCGCCCGCTTTGATGCAGATGTCGAGCGCCGCATCCTCCGGATCCAACTGGGCGAATCGCTGCGGAGCGTCTTTCTCGTCCCGCCTTCCTCGCTGTGACTCCGTGATTGGAGGTGTCTGCCCCTGAAGGCGCGGATTCGATCCAGCTTCGCAGGCTGCAGAGCAGTTGACAGATGAACACAGTATGGATT
Source organism: Pseudogymnoascus sp. VKM F-4520 (FW-2644) (assembly GCA_000750995.1). Classification (NCBI taxonomy): domain Eukaryota; kingdom Fungi; phylum Ascomycota; class Leotiomycetes; order Thelebolales; family Thelebolaceae; genus Pseudogymnoascus; species Pseudogymnoascus sp. VKM F-4520 (FW-2644). The sequence continues at coordinate 34,894 of JPKE01002356.1, read as the reverse complement.
TTGTCGCAGGGAAGGTCGAAGGGCGGTGGTCCTGCTTAAGAAGAAAAGAAATGGCGTTTTGGGCGGCGTTTTAGGGCTTAAGGGAGGACTTATTATAGCTCGAGCTCTCCTCGTACAATATTGTGCCTGGTGCTGAGTAAGGAACACTCGAGGCACGGTGATTGCGGGTTAAAATTAACGTGTGTAGGAATAAGTAAAGGCAATAAAAGAGTGCCAATCACTTTTCGCAGACTGAAGCCAGCCTCTGGATCCTTCTAGAGGTGGTAAATAGGGTGATGTCAGAGTTGCTGGAAACCACTGGTTTGTTTCCTCTCTAGCCTTGTGTCCCACGACGGGAACTAAGAAGCCGCGTCCGGTTTCAATAGTGTGCAAAGGATCTAATATAAGAGCCAGATTGGCAGGCACAGGAGCGCCAGTGATATAAGTCTGAGAACATCATCATATATCCGTTATATCACAAGCAAAAAAAGCAACGATAGTGGTGGAATTCTGTGTATAGTGGGTGGGTAGTGGGTACGAATAGTGGAAGGTGGTGGGGGGATTGTAATGGTTGTCAAACGGACGGGATGGCGAAGAAACCGGTCGTTCGGGTCAAAGGGCCGATGACTTTTATCGCACCAAACAAGGGCCGATCCTCCCTCTCTACCAGTCAACATCCAGCTGTCCACAACCAACAATCCTCACGAACTCGACACCAACAGAGTACCGCGTTGTGACAGGCCTCCGTCACAACGCCCGGGCGTCAGTGCCGACCAACATATCATCCAATATATGGTTCTATGTGCCACTGAACATGTCCTGGCTACGCGCCGCAGTCGAAGTGTGGCTTATCCAAAAGGTATCCATTCGCGCCCCCCGAGACATCCGCCACCCTCAGTAGCTGACGACCATATAGCTCATCTCGAGCCCAACCTTCCATCGCGGAGTCCGACGGATCCACAAAGGGGTCCATGAGTTTCGCCATGGCAAGGACCCTGCCGATATGGGAGGGACAAAGATAGATGTCCCTGGTGGCGAGAAGGGCTTTCTTGGGCACTTCATCGACGAACTCAAGGAGCAAATACGTGGGACATCGACGAAAAAATGATGGCAATACGGGAGATTTGAACATACTATCCTGTGACGAGCAGTTTGGATGGCCTTCGTGAAGAGGCGGTGTTGGATAATACGATACCCTCGACGTTGGAGCCCAACTGTTCGACACCCCCAACGACAATGCGACAGTGCGCCCAACTTAAAGCACGGCCCTTGAGGTCGATGCATCTGGATCAGCAAAACTAGTCGAAGGAAATGAAACTACAGGCGTCAAGATTGTACGATATGTATAAAATGAGGGGAACCAGCGGCACCAGTGGCCTCGGCTGAAGAACTGGTGTAAGACCTCCATTCACTATGTTACACCCATAGAACAGGCGACCAAACTTTCAGACTTTTCATTATTATGATCTGTACTGGTTGAAGAATGAACTCTTTTACACAACTGATCTTGAAAATCTTCCGGAGAATCTTCCTGAGAATCTTCCTATGACTATTTCATATTGACCTGTGTTTTCTTGACTTGTGAAGAGGCTCACTACTTTCTTTCATACTAACCTGTGCTTTCTTAACTTGTGAAGAGGCTCACTACTTCCTTTCATACTAATCTATGTTTTCTCTACTCGAGGATCTTCTTATGACTATTTCACACCGACATGTGTTTTCTTGACTTGTGAAAAGGCTCTTCTACTTTCCTTCGTACTAACCTGTGTTTCCTTGACTGGTGAATCTTCCTATGACTATTTCATATTGACCTGTATTTTCTTGAGCTCACCTCCTATTTTCTTCGAAGATACCTGGCGGGCTATTATGTTTGTCTCGCCTACCAAACCAACTGTACTCCCTGTCTGTCAACCTTCAAATCTCTCCTTTCTGATCACCTCTCACCAAATTGCCTCGTGACCCTCTTCTCACCCCTCACCCTATATTCTTCACTCTTCATAATATTTATTCCCACACTTTAATCCTCGAATACCCATACATTTCCAGCCATCGCCAGGGCGTGTCTCTTATTTTATCCTTTTATAACACCAAGCTTTGAACAACCATAAACAAGCTTCCAAGCAAACCAAACGATGCGACCGGGCTGTTATACGGGCTCTTTGACGGTCAATGTCATCGTGCCTTAAGTTCGAACCCGAACATCAACTCCGTCTTCGGACGGGGTTCAGCTTCATTTAATCGGCTCCGTGCTCTTTTTATGCGCGTCCTTGCCGGCCTCGTAAGCTGACATTCCAAAAATTCTATAGCTTATTTTTATCATATGAATTATATTATTATGAACTTAAACTAGTCAAAGTCTATATTCATATGAGATAAATATAGATGCAGACACTAAAAAGAAAATCATAAGTTTGAATTCATCTCCATCTCGTAAAATGAGAAGGACAAAAATGAACACAATAAATCACCAAAAAGTAAAATCACAAAAAGTGGTTTTCTTCCTCACTAGATATCCAAAATCGCTGGGATCTAATAATTCTTATAAATTACTTGCAGTTAGTTATATCTGTAGATTCAGCGACTTAAATCTAGCCTCAGATGTATGACATGGAATGCTGGACAAATCTTAATTTCTACAAGGGGTTGCCCAGACCAACCAGAGACTGAGGGTCCAACACGCGCTCGTCGTTATTCTAATTACCCGCCGTAGTTTAATCCTACGAAGTGTCCAGTCATTTATTAGTCTATTCAATTATAAACACACCAAGCCCATCGTAGAAATAGAGGATGCCTCAATAGTCGCGACTGCACAGTAGTCGCGACAGCACAGTAGTCGCGACAGCAGATCCAGCCTTCAAAATATCTGCGTTGATAAACATTTCCACGAAGAATCACCTCGCCATCCATGGCGCGCTCTAGATTCCCAGCGCCATGGGCCATTACCCAGCTCTTTTTCCGATCCATCTGCGTCGCGCTCTGCCTCGCAACGATCGCCGTTGCTATCTACGAATCCGCTCGGTATGGATATGGCAGCGCGATGGTAGGCGCATTCATAGCCGTACGTCTCTCCTCCCCTAAGCCAAGTATAGGCCAAAGTAAAGGCACGTATTTATTCACTAACATCATGGCACTTGTAGTCCATATGGGCTATCACGGTGGATGCGCCAGAAATTGCGGGGCTGCTTGATTCCACGAGGCGCACGCGGCGCTGTACGGACGGGTACATGGCGTTCCTTTCGTGCGTCACTATGCTGATTTGTATTATTCTACCGGTGGCGGTTCAACTGGCGGTTCTTGGGATCAGTCATGATTGTGGTGGAGGTAGGCCAGTGGAAGTCTGTAGGGAGGAAGAACGGCTGCGCAACGAGGACAGCAACGTTGGGTTTCTGGCTTGGGCGCTGCCTGTTGTTGTAGGGTGAGTCTTTCAATTTTCTTTAAGCTTACCTAGTCCTACATAAATGCTAACTCTGTCGAAATAGGGCAATCCACTTTTGCTTTATAGTAGCTGGCTGTGTTGGTCTTTGCAAAAGAAAGCGACATGAGTAAATATGTTGAGTAGGAGTCCTTAGGTGTAGACTTAAACTACTGGTCTTTAAACTTGGAGTATTCTGACGTTTAATTGCTTCGCCCTATGCTTATTTCCATGGTGATAGATGCAAAAGAGTGATGTGTTGTGATAGTAGGATGTGACAATTTATATAGCGAGAAGATAAGGGAGACATAAATCAGGATATATGGGAGAGAAAACTTTGACATAAGTAACAATGGCCGTAAAAAGTGGCTAACAAGAGTACATATTCTTTAGAACTATAAATCCCAATTGAGAAATTTTATGTAAATAGTCTTTGCCACTTCGCACTCGACTCCTCGCCCGTCTTACATTTCCTCAATTATTCGCTTAGTATTGGCCACGAGTCTGACATCTCCACGGATGTACTATTCGGCTCGGAAGCTCCTGCCGCCGTCAATTTGGTTCGCTGGGTTCGTTTCACATTTGTGCACAAGATAAGAGCATGCAGGAGAATCTAGTGCATTTTATGCCCGAGGCACCAGGTACTAGGGCGCTTTCCCGAGCTTCCCAAAACGGATGTGTCATCCTAGTTACCCCGCTCCCGCATGTCTTGGCGGGCGCCGCCTTTATTTGTCCATATTGGAAATCGAGACCGCCGAAGATAAAGCCAGAGCGAATGGCAGGGCAGACAGAAGGTCGCCCGCTGTCATCTCGATAGTCTACAAGGTACGTATGCTGTCGTTGCTGTTGTTGTACTTCTAAGGGTGAGCCTCGGCGTTATTCTGTCGCCTTACTGTGACTAAAACTACTCGAGTATGGGTGTGTGTGCCTACGCCTATTTCTGTGCCACAATCCTACATCCATGTCTTTCAACCCGTCCCATTATTCTCTATGTCGTCAACCTACCCCCCTACCTTCTCTACCGCATACTGCCCTTAAAACCAAGAAAGTTCCTTCTCACCAAGCTGCTGTGACGTCGCAGACAAACACGGCAAGATATTGCCCAAGAAACCATCGTCCGGTTCCAAACCCCTTGTTCCATGTCGAATCGCATGAATAAATTGTCGTCGTGTCCCAAACCCCTTGTTCCACGTGGAGAACCCATTGTTCCTGCACGCCCCTGCTTGCTGCCGCACGGATCCTTTCTAGCTGTCCCGTCTTACCATCGGCCCTATCTAGCACGCACGCCACAACGAGCTAGACTCTCTCCTCGGACGATGCATTGGTTGGTTTCTTACGTCCGTATCCGTATGAGTGATTGATGGATCCTCTGAAGGTCATGAAACGGCTGCCCATGCCCCCCGAATCATGCACCCCGCATGTAGGCGACTACAAGAAGGGAAAGGCGTAGCCTCCCTTTCCGCGATGTACGGAAAGGGGTCCGGGCTGCAAGGCTGTATAAGAAAGTCTTGACCTCGTCCGTGTTTGCGACATGCCTCTTGATCGCTGTCATACGCGTGTATTGCTCTCCATTTTTCTCCACTGCGATTCCTTTCCAATATGCCTGGCGGCTTCCATCCAACGAGAGACGTCATTCTGGCGTGGCCGAAGCCAAATTATGTCGACCCTCAAACCAAAGGCAATGAGTTGCTCGTCGTTACTATAATATCCACCATCCTGTCGATAACTGCCGTTCTTGCTCGAGTGTGGGTGCGGATAGGGTATCAACGACAATTCAGGGCCGACGATGTGATGCTGGTCCTATGCATAGTAATCGCCTTTTCTATCACTCCGTGGATCGATGGTCGAGCACGTATAGAGTCTGCGGATGCTAATTAAAATTTTGCCAGGTTCCCACAGTTGGAATTGCTGGACTCTTAATACTTAGTAAGGCCCCAAAGTATCGATTGCTCCGAGTTTTGTTTACTGATGGGAATATAGCTGAGACCAAATTCCGTTGGTTCAGACACATCTGGGATGTACCACTCGACGAGATAACTGGCAGACAATATGTTAGTGAATCACTTGCGTCCTCTAGTATACCCGTTTTCGCGCCATATTGACGAGGTCGTTGGTGTAGCATAGTTGGATTGTTCAGCTTCTGTACGTGGTTGGTATTTTCAATGCTACCTACCCACGTTTGAAATAGTATATGAGTCTGATTTTTGCCTAGCTTTGTTATTTCCACTACATTTAGCAAACTCTCGGCCGTGCTTCTGTACAAACGAGTGATTGCGGGAGTTTCAAGGCCGGCCTTACTTTATGTCGTTAATGCCGCCATCGCCGCCCAAACCATGTATGGAATTACCTTCGTTCTTCTGATGATTCTCCAGTGTCAGCCGATAAGCTCATACTGGCTGCGATTCTCATATCCCGACCCGTACACAGAGAAATTCTATTGTTTGTATGAGGGTTCAGTGCCAATAAGTAACGCATGTATAAGCGTGGTGACGGACTTTTTTGCTGCTTTGCTGCCAATTTTTCTCTTCCTGCAACTGCAGATGCCCAAAGGAGACAAATATGGTCTTGGGGCAATCTTCGGTGTTGGATTCATGTTAGTTGCTACCACTTCCCTTGTAATCTCTTTTTGTTGGCACCAGACTAACCTACGAGTAGTGTCTGCATATGTGGTATTATACGGTCGGTCCTCGTGTATCATGTCTTTTACCAGTCATTTGATGTGACATGTAAGCATCCATTCCCCACGATAAATCTCTAGTTCAGCCCACCTTGTTTTAACATATGCTGACTTGGAGTAGGGCTGAGCCATGACCTCTGGGTATGGACATACGTTGAGACCAACCTTCTTGTTATCTGCAGCGCTATACCGCCTCTGAGGGTATTATTTAAACGACTCGTTGGAAACTCATTGTCACACAACGCTAGTAAAACGCCAGTTCACAACCCGTTCCATGGAAGGAAGCCTAGCAATCAGTCAAGCCTGGCTGACACTTCAAAGAACGGGGCTTCCACGGAGGCTATTGCACTACGTGGGATGGAGCCCGGTACAAGCCAGTCTCTTGAGCGCCAGGCGAAGGCTACTGGACAAGTCGACTCAGGCGCTGCGAGAGGTCATAAGGCACAAAACTCACAGCGTTTTAGCAAGATCTACCTCGACAAAGAGCTACCACCCATCAGATGATAAAGTCTAGCTTGGGTGAAAGGTTTACGATGTGGGATAACGGCCTAGTGAAGTTATGAAAGTTCTGTTAATTAGCTTTGAGGGGATTGAATTTTCTGCGTTACTTAATTTCCAGTTAAAAAAACCATGCGATTGGAGTATTTGGTTTTACAGCACTATACCAGAACTAAGGGCAACATTTTTCCAAGACAGTAGCTATAGCACCGTTTGTAATTATTCCAAACAAACAGCCGGTGATGGGAGTTGGGGCATTGACTAAAGAATCAAGAATAGCATATGCTATCAGATCCCTCTCCTTAGCTGCTCTTAACCCGATTTCTAAAACGTAACCGTCATCGGTCCGGTAAAATTAGCCAGGCACTGCCCTTAAGATTTTGATGCTCTCACAATGATCCAGCTCCAGATTCCTGTCGCAAATTATATAAGAGAGATTTTCTCCAGCTTCAACCCTTTAGACAACAAAGCTTCAAGCGACATACGAGGATCATAACTGATGATTTCCTCCTTCCCATCCTTCAATCTTCGAAAATAGTCAAAAATTTCAGGTTCGTCGCTATCTATCTCGTGATCGAGATATTTCTCCCAACCATCTTCCAAGGGGCCAAGTCGAGGATCTTCCCGAGTCAGCTCTTCCGTGTCGCTGTTATAGAATCCCAATCTCCACCATCCCTCGTCGCGAAAATATTTCGGCATCCAGGAGCTAGGAAGATCCCCTAACAATTCTGACGCAAAGCCTATACTGTGGAAATAGCCAAGACCAACGACTATGCAGCCTTCTTCTGTCTCACGTAGAACTACAGGCGACGGGCATCCTAACAATACCGCAACTATGTCTCCTAGAAAATATTCAGCCATTGTTCATACCACATGAGCTATCTAGCAACAGACCTTCGACCGTTTCTTTTGGACACAATCCAATGTGGCCACTATTAGTGTAGACGATTTTTCTCAAATAGCAATTCTCAACCAGGGCGTCCATGTCTTGCATATATTGCTCGCTCAAATTTGTGAGGTCGGCGGGCCCTTCAGTCCCCGAAATCGGACCCAAAAGACCAACGTCCCTCCCAATTTTAACCCAGCTATCTATATCCCCAGAGTTTCCCCAGATACCGTCCTCGTAATAATCTGTGGTGGCTCCCATAGTCAATGTCGCAACAAGGTTATTGACAATAGTCGCGTCTGTAGTCTTGTGCCCAAGACAGCCAAAGATCTCTTCAACTTCAGCTCCAATCTGTGCGATGGCGTCTCCAGTGACTTTTGTGTTTATTATCTTTGACTTACGTGTTATAGTCCCGCACCTGATCCCCCATGCTTCGAGGACAGTTTGTCCTTGAACTTCGAAAACTGCGCGAGAGTAGCCCGAAGCAAAAGTCGAAACGATCCAACTACTCTCCTTCGATTTCATAGACCAATCAGGAACCCAAGATGGGGCAGATATATTTTTCTCACTGGAAATGGAACAGCAGTCCATGAGTTCGAATCGCTGCGTAATCTCGATATGCGCCAATACCGCTTCTCGGTAAACATCTGCTGGGGACCAAGTTGAGTGGTAGTTGGGACGAATAGCTTCCTGCAATCTAGACCCACAGATTCCTAACAAGCCGTACACCTTGTCTCGTGGATCGAAACATGGTCTCCAGCTGGCAGCTTTAACCTGGCTACCAAAGCTGGGGTCCATAATAGCTGATAAAACTTGACTGGCTTGATTGACATCCCGTGCTCCAAAGCTGTCATTCTCCCATATGACATAAATACTATTCCAAAAGATAGATATAGGGATTGCAAGTGATCCACACTGGATTACCGATGTTACTGGATTAGCCAGACACGCCTCTTGAACTATCCATAAACACTTAAACCAATCCATCGAGGCTAATAGTTTAATCACCTTCATTGTTTCATCATCAGCTACTTTGGTAGGGGATAAGTGCCAATCTCTTTCCGCGGAATTTGGTGCTTCGTACTTGGAGTCATTTCGAGTGACAGCAACTTGTCGACCAATGTAGTCCATAGCGTTGAGGGCTTTGTAATGGTCTAGGCCTCCAATCCCCAGCCAAACGACCACTCTGTACGCATGCTTGTAGATGGATGCCATATGGCGTACCTGTATTCCCTTTTCGTTGTCATCATTTTGATTGATACATATTGCATCAATCCAAACGGTGCGACACTGGCTGGGAGATCGAAGGCATTTTAGAGCATTCATCAAGTTTGGCTGGCACGAGAACTTGTAGGCGGTCGAGTGATCACTCTCAGACTTTGATTCGTTGATAAAAATCCATGCTCCACGGACATTTTGTCCCCAGGTGTAGGACAATGCTTCGTAGCGTGGATCGGGGTCTTCTTCCACGGGGAGCTCGTACAGTTTGCGATCGGCGGTTGGGTCCGGGTGATCCCAGCTTATCGGACGGTCGACATCCGCTTCTTCATTTATGAAAAGGTATCGTCCGTCAAGTGCTTCTCCCACGTCGAATCCTTCTGGTAACGTAGCCCTAACCTGTTGTAGTGTGGCACGAAGAGGTAACTGGGTTGATTCTCTTTGGTCTGCATCTCGCAACTCCGAATAAATAATTCTGATATGTATGTCGTCGTCGGGCTCTCCCGGTTGAATTTCCAGAAGCCGAATGTTGGTTTCCGGGTTTTGGAGAGGACTGTATCCGTACGTGGGAAGAGTTCCAACCGTAGGGTGCTTGGCTGTGTGTTTAACTACCTGAGTACTGTTAGTTGACATATCCTAATTCTTCTCTATAGTTACTTTTAATCTCTTAGTCGCTCAACGGAACCAGTATGTCTGTGGCTCTATAAACGTCAGAACGTGGACATCTACTGTATCAATGATAAGGAAATGCAGGCAGTTAGGATACAGTACACTATCAGTTGGCATCTTACAGTATGATTGGTTTACGGAGGAAGCCGGTCTAAGAATAGTACGACTAGGGTATATCGTTCTTTATAGGGCAAAGTTCAGGGTACCTACTTTATATGTTGGGCTTTAGAGCAGCCAATCATAACGAGTGTTCTAAAACACGGGAGAAGTAAAGGCAAGCCGGAATTTAGAGCAGCCAATCATGTAAACCCTTGACAGATTCTGCAAAAGCCGAGAGACCAGAAAATTGCCGGAGTTTGGAGGAACCAATCAAAGTCAATCAAAGCGCGACCTCTAAAAGCCGAGAAGGATAATTGGGAGAATCCTTTTGATATATATACCCTTAGAGATTAAGTATCAGCAATTCAGAAATCACCATTCTTTAGTTTTGACACTTTCAAATCATTAACGAGAGAAAAAACCCTCACATTCCCAATCAATACGTCAACTCCAATCTCTAATTAATTCTCATCATAATGTACGCTGCACAGAACAGCCTGCGCCAAGGGCAAGTCAAGTTCTCCGGCTCCAGCGCCGCTGCAATTACTGCTGTAGTTGCGGGTTGTTATGCTCTGTACTCCTACAGTACTCGAGCCCCAGAACGTAGTCCCAAGACTTTCGGACGCGGTCCTGGCTTCACATCATTGCAGGTGCACAGCGTCGAACAGTTGAGCCCTGACACCAAACGACTGCGTTTCGCTTTGCCCAGACAGAATGCCATCAGTGGGTTAACGACAACCTGTACGTGAACTTTAAAATTCTATCTAAAAGATGGCCATTTTGCTAATGAATGAACTACAGCTGCTCTTCTGACCTTATGTAGACCTGAATCCCATCTGTTCCCGGTCATTCGACCATATACACCAAGTGACCTAGGTCAGACTTAGACGTTCTTTATGTCCTAACGAACACCAGCTAATAGTCACATATAGATGAACCAGGGTTCGTTGACCTCGTTGTAAAAAAGTACCCACATGGCAAAGCGAGTAGCCATATCCATTCCTTGAAACCGGGCCAGTCATTGTCCTTTATTGGATCCATTACTGGATATTCATGGAAGCAGAATGAGTTTCCACACATCACGCTCATTGCCGGTGGCGCGTAAGTCTCCTTTTCTAACAAACCCAAATTTAATCTCTACGTGGAGAGTTTTACAAGACTTTCAACAAGTTTGACATGCTACTTATATAGTAGACTTCTTATGGACCCTAAGAACTGGAATAAGGCTAACGTCAAGTTAATAGTGGCATCACGCCGATGTACCAGCTAATCAGAGGGATATTCAAGAACCCCGAGGAAAAGACCAAAGTCACACTCCTCTGGGGCATCAACAGCGACGCGGATGCACTCTTCCGGGAAGATTTCGCTCAATACGAAAAGCAGTTCCCAGACAGATTCAAAGTTGTTTACACGGCCAGTCATCCAGTTGAAGGATCACCCCTACCAAAAGGTTACATCTCAAAAGAACTCATTGCAAATGCAATGGACGAAATGAACGAGAAGAGCGGAAAGGTCTTTCTATGTGAGCCCCCCGCTATGGAAAAGGCCCTTCTAGGGATACCAGGTCGATTTGGAAAAATAAGTGGTGGGATTCTGTCCGAACTCGGCTATTCCAAAGACCAGATTTTCAAGTTTTGAGCCTAGAAAGCTTTCTGAATATTAGGTTGGGAGTAGCATCATATGGTTAGGAAAAGCCGTCCTATATAGACGGCGTTATGGAGATTTGGCGCAGTGGGATTCAGTTGCAAGAATGTCATATTAATAGACTACAAGTTTCCGTTCTAGATTAATTATGTAAGATATCTTGGAAGGAACAATACCCGAGTTTCCACAGTCCTTCTGGCTTTTCATAAGGATTCATGGTAAGTACCTGCAGCGAGTTCCCGAACTCTGTTTTTTATATCTTTCGAACATAAATTAGAGCCAGCCATATCCACAGCAGATGCGTTTTAGACTTTTAGACTGATCTCTGGAGACTGCGACCTAATAAACGGACATATTTCCGCCAAACATGTTCTCCGGGATCATGTAATTACGAGACATGAATTCTTCCCAGACAGCCCATGCACCGTTAGAAATGGGGTCCTTGTCAGTCGGAAGACGCTGATCAGTAAATCCCTGAGCAGAGTTAGAAACACCTCAAAGAGAAGTATGTACGAGCACAACTCTTACTAAATCCATCTGTACCACATTTCCAGCTTGGTTTACCGTTGAATCTAGTGGTGGTAGATCAGTCCAGAGCAGTTCCGACAGATTTCGAGTCGTAGATGGCAAGAGAGCGCCATCCATAGCCGCAAGGCTTTCTTGTGAGATGTTCCCTCCAAACAGGCTATGGCTCAGAGTATAACGCGTCCTAGCAATGAGATCCTCAATCGGTTTCCATAGCTTCACGAGTTTCGAATTAGCAACCAGATTGTTGAAGTTGCCTAGCGCAAGTTCTACCAGCGGCCAGTATTTTTGGACTAGGTGCTTCTCGCGAAGGGCGCAGATCTCGGATATGGCTACTGCGAGAGCGTGCCATTCTATGAAGATGCCGTCGAACCAGTACCAGAGATGGCCGCGGGGATCGTTTAGGAGACCTTGCGACTTCTGGAGAATGTCCACTGAGAGCTTTAGAAGGCTGCCTGGCTCGATCCGGGGCGCACCACTTCTGGGCAGGTAGCGTAGGGGTCGGAGAGCCACGAGTTGCATCGCGGCGCTGAGGTACTCGGCTACTTCAATGGTGTACCAGTGGAAGTGATTCGAGTCCGGGGTGCAGTTCCGGAGGAGTGAGGTTGATTTCTCCTTGAAGGCGTCGACGCGCTTCTGTCTGATTTCCCACTTGCTGACTTCAGGGTCGTCCCGTGGATTCATGTTTAAGTACCGAATGGCAAACTGTGCCGAGCAGATCATTAACGTGAAAGTCATATCGGTGAAGCTCTCAGATTCATGCAAGGTCCCTTCAAATTCAAAGAAGAGGTCGTTGTCATTAATGTTCGTTGGTAGCTTTGACATGAACCAGATTCCAGGAACCATGGGCTCGGTTGCCTGGTCGAGCGCAGATTGTACGTCAAGTAAGCATATGGCGAACCAGACGCGTTGGCGCATCTCCTGCTCGAACGGACGCACAGGAAAGGGCGGGACCTTGAGGTGAAGCGAGAGGGCTTGTGCAATTCGAAGAGCAATGCTTAAAAGTGTCCAGACGCGACGACTGCGGTCATGTAACCTTGCAGAGATCTTTTGTCCAGTCAGCGGCAAAATTCCCAGAGTTCAGACATTTCTACATTTCCCTCTCCCTCCCTCTCCAACCTGAACGAACTGCGAAACGGGGAAAACCAAAATAAGGACTTAGACTTACGAGGAAGAGGATAAATGCCTGCAGCACGGTCAAATCCTCTGTGATAGTAAAGTCAGCCCGATTGAGGGCCATCTCGCATTGTAACTGACACTGATGAATAGCCGCCACCTTACTCCTCCCAAAGATCGACATGCTTTGAGACTCAGTAAGACTGCTAGCTGCAGCATAATAGACGGCGGAAGCCAAGGCTTCGACTACGGGACTGTTAATCTCATACTTCAAATACGGCTTCCCTTCCATTAGGTAGGCATAGAGAGATGGCCAGTGCAAGATCTTGAAAACAGGATCAACCTGTTCTAAATAAACTCGGCATAGCTCTTGTCTTATTTCTCGTGGTAAATCTCGGTCACCGTCTGGGGCTAGTTGGGCCGCAAGGCTTGAATCAAAAAATATGCTGCTGTTTTTACGAAAGTTTAACAGTTGCAGGGATTGGGGATCATCCATGGTAGTATTATCCACGTTGTGGGCGGGATCAGCGTCCCTATTTATGTGAGATGCTCGAGTCTATTGCAAGAATGTTACAACAGCTGCTTTAATGGGAGTCTATAATCTGCTTTGAGTCTTACCTCCGAATCAAAACCGGCCTCGTAAGCCGCATGGGTATCTGAGGTCCTTTGGTCGTTGGTGTTATAAGTAAAAGAGCCGGTTTGCTCAATTTGCTCAGCGGAGTGATTTAAATTACCAGAGCCTTGCTGAGAATTTTGCCGGTTCTTGGAAGCGCTATGTATTGCCGAGAGAGCATTATGTGGACGGTTTAGCAATGATGTCGAGGTACCTCTTGTCAGAACTGGGCTCTTGCCTAAAGACACGCTTAGACTGTAATCAGGCGTGACAGTTTCTGAACCGCCTTTCACGCTGTTATCCGGGGCTATGAAAGTCTTGTGATGATGAAGGTTACTTTTAATCTTAATTGCTTCGCTTTTGCGAGAAGCTTTAGTCCGTCCTCGAGCCAGCCGGTGTCGTTCAATGGGCACGCAAGGGACACCAGAAAGCCTGCAACTCCAGCATGGACTGCCCTTGTCACATTTTATCTTGCGAATGCGGCAGGACTCACAAGTCAGTCGTGGGATCGGAGCTGGAGAGACCAGAAATGTCTTCTCTATGCTACTAGTTGTCGCTGATGGGCTTTTACTTGATTCATATGTCGTGGGCTGGATGCTTGGCGTTGCTGACTCCTGTGGATGAGCTGATGACGATGTAGCATGGGATTGCCCTACTACCGGAGTCACCATTGTAATTGTCTAAAGTTGGTGGCTAAGGTATAGAACTGGTTCGAAGCGTGTAACCTGAAGTTATTTGGATTTTGCATAATTGAAGAGGAGATTGTAGTCTATAGTTTTGCCACAGTTCACGTAGCTGACTAAGCCAATACATGAAAAGCACGTGACCTAAGCATTAAAATTGCAATCTCACCTCTTACAACTTTAGGGGAAGCCCCTAAATAGCCCTTAGGCTATATAGCTATATATGTCATATTCAATATGATCGACACTACTCTCCCATCTCCGCTCCTTACAAGTTTGGAGGTATATTATGCAACTGTACCCTCCTTTTCTCTGGGTGCCTCAGGCACGATCTTCTCCTTTTTGCGAATATCTTTCCATCCCATACCAAAACTAAACAAAAAGGCGACACCTGAACAACCAATCGCTAGATAGTATACCCGACTAATGCTGTTGCTATAGGCGAGTAGCACGCCGGCCAGCACCTGCGGGTCTGGAAACGCTTGCCGCAGTCCAGTCGCGCCAACAGCAATGACTTTGGCGGGGCTCACGCCCTCAGCATATGTAGGGATAGTACTCCAGAGGCTGGCGGTGAAGATGGTCTGGCCCATGCCAAGTATGACGGCACCACCAAGGATCTGACAAAACGTCAACAACGATGTGGCAATGGACACCATTGGGTCGGGCAGGCTGTTCTGTATGGCGACAAAGGTCATCTGCAACCCAAGGCCACGTCCAAAGCCTACAATAACTTGATAGCCTATCCATTTTCCAATAGAGCTGCTGGGTGTCAAGGTAGAGAGAAGACCCTGACCGATGGATGCAATAGCACTAGAGGCTACAGCGAAGGGGATATAGTAGCCGAGTTTTGTGACTGGAAATCCGGGTGTAGTCAGCATAAAACGTTCTAGGTAGCCTTATTAGATCTTAATTAAAACTGACCTGCCGCTCCAGAAAACAGAATAGCAAGTAGTTGGCTGAGAATACTCGGGAGTAAGTGAACGCCGCTGATCATTGGCGAATCTCCTCGAACTGCTTGGAAGTAAATAGGTAAATAGTAGGTGACAAGCTGCATCATAGCGAAGAAGAAGAAGGCGACACAGCAGATCATCCAGACAACCCGACTTTTCAGCAGGGAGAGCGGGATCATAGCTTCCTCACCCTTATAGCGCTCCCACAGAAAGAATATAAGTATATACAGCCAGCACCGCAGAAGAGGCCGATTGTTGTAGCGCTGTTCCACGCATATTTGTTGCCACCCCATTCCAATGCAAGTAGAAGCTATATAACAGATGGAGCAAATATTGCAAACCCAATAATATCGAGTTTAGTCAACAAAGTCTCTAAGATAGTACCTGCGCGGGGTTGATGGGAATTGGGGATTTGAACAAGAACAAGGCCAATAGCTACTAGCCCGCCAATAGGTAGGTTAATATAAAAGCCTAGATATCGTTAGGGAAATACATCCATGGGTATAGAGAGAATCTTACACCAACGCCAAGTCGAGTATTGCGTTAAGGCACCACCAATAAGAGGGCCGAGGACGACTCCTATTTGACTCACTACAGTCTATGTAAGCAAGATTCTGCAAAGAACAGACAATCTATCTGTACTCAATTGAGTGCTTACAGCCCATGATACCGCTAATGTAGGCTGGTGTATAGCGGGTTAGCTTGGGGAACGTTTTCTCAGGACATATTTTCAAACATACCAGGCCGTTTGTGCAGGGGTATGCATGTCGATATAATGGTGATGGCGCCGTTGATTAACCCTGCTCCTCCCAATCCAGCAACAGCTCGACTGACAATGAACATCTTAGATGACGTGGCTATGCCGCACAATAGTGAACCTAGCTCGAATAGAAAGAAAAAGGTAAGATAGACAGACTGATACACATTTTGTCAACCGATTGGCCCACTAAGTATGCGTCAAGACTCGGCGGACAGAGCTTGGAGCTAAAGTGCGTGTACAGCTTCCCTGCTAGTGGTTGAAGAGCGCAATTGGCTAGCAGATAGGCGCTGCCGTACCAACCCACGTCAGGGAGGGAGTGGAAATGGGTCGTGACCTGGGGGATAGCCTACCCATATTATAGGTTAGACTGGTGTTGTATTGTGTCTGCAGTTTATCCTGAGGAGGCCTACCGTCGCAACTATGGAGGCGTACCATTCATTCTTTTTTAAGAGAGGTTGCTCTAGGAAACTTTGATACCCTGAATTCGCAATCACGGGGGTTAAAATCTGAGTATTTGTAATCATCAAACGCCTTCATTTTTGTAGGGAATCAGGGGGGTATTTGGTAGTAAGTATCGGGTACGCGTGACTTGGGAGTTGGATGCAGACGGAAAACTTCGTTACGTCGTCGTTATATCGATGACAGAACGGTGTATATCTAGTGTGAGATGAAGCTCGTGCTCCGAATGCTTATTCTCTTTACTAAAGAATCCTTGCCTAAGCCCCCCAAGGTACATCTCGTACGCAGGCATGTACCCATCCACTAGATACAGCGAATTATCAGCGGCGTTGACATTTGACAGTACCTGGAATGATGACTTTACCGAATTTTACAACTTCATTCTTAGTCATCCCTGATCCATTTGTTCTCTCTCGCAGCGCGTGCTCTTGCTCCTCTCGCCACATATAGACTGTCTCTAAGGTTGGAATATCAAGATGAACTAGGACATCGATTTTTGAGGGTCCCATAAAACCATCACAATACTCCTCGAGCGCATCATCCATGAGCAATAAATCCTTAAGCCGAGTAGAAGCAAACCTTCTATTTGTGCCTTGAGCTGCGGACCACTTTTCTAGGACTCTATTGTGTCCAAGAGGTTGAAACCCGACACACCACCCTTCGAAAATGAGAATGTCCACTGTATGCTGTGCGTTTGATTGCTTCCATCGATCTACTGGTATGCGATCTCCTTTGCCATTGAATAAGCTCTTGTTGAAGGAGGGCCAGAAGAATGTCGCTGCAGGATCCTCCCTATGCTCTTCTCGAAATTGGCTGAAAAATGCCTTGGCCAGCTCTACATCATGAGTCCCCGGCAGACCTCGTCTTCTCAGCAAATCATTCTCTGGATTTTCTCTTGATAGTTGTTCTTGAGTAACTCGCGTATGATAGAAGTCGTCCAGTGAGATTTCTGCGGCATGGAACCCGTATACGGTTGATAGTTGCGAGACAAGAGCAGCTGCCAGTGTAGATTTGCCGGAGCCCTGACACCCGGACAATGCGATAATGAGAGGACCTTGGTTTCGGGAAATCTGTTCTGTGCCATCTTGCCGCTCATGAAATCTATCTAGATGTGGAATAATAAAATCCAAGATCAAGCGGATTTTAGTGTCTTTAACGTTTCCCATCTTCGGTCTCGAGAAAGATACGCGCTGTTTGTGTTATGGCACACTTGTGTTGCGACGTAGATAGGGGCATAGTGTTAAGTATATTCGATTAGTTCTAGGTACATATATCATTTATTCCTGTTCACTAGCGTCATCATTGTTGATGTCGTCCTACGGAGCCGGCGGATTTCGGCGTAGCGCCGCTACAATTAGCATTGTCACATCGTCGGGTAATAATACAGCCGATGTGGTCATAGTGGCAAAATTATCAGACATCAGCATTCGACCGCAGCCACTGAATCCAAATTCACCCGCAACTTGTTTGTTGTTTAAGTTCAACCGGCGCATTTACTTTAATTTCTAACGGCGGTTGGCATGGTGTAATAGATCTGTTTGTTTGTTCTGCTCTACTATCGAAGGCTAGGACGTCTTGGTTCTTCCGCACCTGCGCCTCGCCCACTAAAGTACGATGGCTGACGGCGAGGGAAGCGCCAGCCACAGTCACGAGACACGGCACCCAGAGATATGGCCCCGAAGTACCGTGGCCTGCAATGGTTGCCGCGCAAGGAAACAGAAGGTGCGTCCCACGGAGAGTTCTACTGCATCCTAGCTCAGGATTGATTGCGGACATCTTCTATTCATCTTCTTAACCAATAAATTATTTCACAGCCCAATGGTCACAATAGGTTTCCTCTTTGCACATACTAACACATTTTATAGTGTGGTGGTGAAAGGTAGAAATACAACTGGTTTGATTCGTTTTAGCAGACATTAACGTATCCGTCCTGGAAATCGCAGACCAACATGTGTCCGCTGCCGTACGCTGAACCAAGATTGTGAATGGCCGAAGCAGCAAAAACGGTAATTAAACCCGTTTATTGAAAGAATCATAATTATTCATTTATAATTGAGCCACATCTGACTAAGTTTACATAGGGGACCCGCAAAAGGATACACGGAGGCCTTGGAGGCTCGTTTACTTGAGACAGAGAACATCCTTTTAGGCTGCCTCTCTACGATCTCTAATGATAATCTACACGCCGTTTTGTCGCAATCGTTCCAACTAGCCCTCGAACGACAAACAAGTTTAAGTATGGGCTTACCGAAATCGTCCACTGTGCAGCGGAAAGCGGTGATCGACTACTGGGGCAGGTTCCCATTGACTTCTCCGGCCGGCGTAAGTCATTGGTACCACGATCGTGCAGAAAGTGGAGACGCAATTCGGGCATCGAGTCAAATGTGGCCAGAAGATGTTTCACAGAGCACCGAGACGGCTGCGAGGATAAACGTTCGAGAGGAGTCGACATCACGCAATGGGGAGCCATTCGATATTAACGTCGATGAGCTTGAACCACTTCAGAATTATCATACCGCTGGCAAAATTAGAAACGACCCACACGACAACGAGGTGTATAAAGAGCAATCTGACCAATATAAAGGTACCCAAACTACTGCGAATCAACCATCTTGGCCCGACGATCCACTCCTCGGACCCGTCGCTGACAAGCCCCATTCTCGGTCGTCGACAGTAAACAATACTGTGGATTGTGGTTTGGGACTACCCGCGGAATTTCAAGAGGCGTTTTTATGGTAAAATGGTGTCGTAGGTCTTTTTTAGAAATAACATGTCGTGTGTTGATGGTACACTTAAGAAATTAAGAAACTCTGGATAACTCCACTTCAGGCGAAAGTAGTACGATATGCGTGACGCCCAAAATACACCCCCTTTGTTATGCTTGATAACGTTCATTGCTCACAATTGGCCCGCTATCACCTTGAAACAATGCCTCCCAACTAACCTGCCCAAAGATATCCGGCCACTGCAGCTCATTTATCTGGCCAGATGTTTGAACAGGGCTATACTGAAATGTATCGTCAAGGTCAGGTCTCACATGATATTGACCTTGTAATAGATGTTGTTCCTGAGTCGGAAAACCCCAGATATCATTTTCAGTGTACTCAGGACTACTGACTCTCTGTCGTTTATCTGATTTGTCATCGTCAACGACCGTATGTGATCGTGACATCCTGCGTGAGCCCCGAGACAACTGTTGGGCTCTGGTTGATGGATTCCGCACATCAGGTGCATCTTTGTTACGTTGCGCATGGAGATCGGCTAGTAGTATCCCGAGAACGGAATGGCAATGACGGGCACTATTCCATTTCTGACCCATAGTTTGGAGTAGGTCCAGGCATATTTCGATCTCACTACAAGAGCGGCGTCAGAATATCAACACATTAATAGAAAGACAGCTGCAATATGGTGTACTCACGAGAAGCCTTTACTGCACGGGTACATGTTAAGCTCACAAGAGAATGCAATGACCAGGCCAGCCATCCACGTGCCTGAGAGGATACCTGGCGCCGAAAGACACTGTCTACGTAATGCAGCATCTTTCAACGTCGAGATAATTATCCGGCTGGCTCCAATGCAAGTCTGCAAGCTTGAGCGAAATTGCGGAGTGTCAGGGATCAATGAAAGAAACGGTCGATTTACAAGTAGGATGAGTTGTTGATAGATGATTGTAAAGACGGGCGCAAAGCTATGAGTAGGTAGGCTCCGGTTCGTGGCGGGCAGATCTTGAAGCTTTTGCGGAAGGCTGTTCCACCATGCGTGAACTTCCGCCGTTAATGTTAAAATCTTGCTATCCTCCACCGAACGATGGTGGATGGATTTGTGAAACAGCTCAATAGCCCGACCAGTGATCCGACAGTAACCGACATAGCTAGCAAGAACATCTTGACCGCCACGTGGCGGTGGAATGGTGGATGGCGAAGGTCGGTCCAAGAAAGGCGGCGCATCTACTGAGTTTGACCTGTAGTCCAATGTGTTGGCATGCCGTATCGTCGCATTCGAGGCCCTCGTATTTATTTTTAGTGATTTCGGTTCTGAATCTGGATGGCCATCTGGCAGATGAAGCAAGACTTCGTTCTCTCTATTCTTTGAATCCTTTGATTGCGCTGGCCGCGTCACAGGAGTGTGGAGCTCTTTGGTACCCGGAACGCAGACGTCAATATCAGAGTCCTGGATGCCGAGAGGATGGCCTAGGGCTTGACTCAAATATCGGTCGGTAGCGTATGCGCACCAGAATATCCTCTTTCGTATGTCGCAGTCGTGTTGCGATAGCTGCACGTAGCGAGTTGGGCAACGGTGAAAGCCAGCGTGGAACATATTTCTTAGCAATACCCCTCCCACAGTAGACGCAGCTGGCAATGACATGGCAGATATAAGATAGAGCTGCGCTGCAAGCAAGGCTTGAAGTGAGGGAGTATCATGCTTTGCCGAGAGTATCCCGATAAACGACACCAGGGCCGTCGCAGATTGGATGTGCGATTCTGGTGGGAGCGTTATCCCCGGCCCATCCAGAGCTGCGATATTGAATATGGATTGAAAGAGTACGGCACGTCGTGTATTTTCCCGGATCTGCGAGCTGGTTCCACTACTCAGATTCGTTTCTTTCGCGTAGAATAACTCGACCTCATTGAGGAAAGTTGGACCATGTAGAAAAGGAAAGATTGGATGCCATATCTCAAAATAGGACATGATTAATTGTCGCGCCATTTCTGGGCTGGGGGGTTGGCCGAGCCTACGCTCAGTAATACCATAAGATTTGGTGACCACACTTGCGCTGCCATCGCTACTTTGAGTCGCCTCGAGCGACGTGTCGACATCTTCGCCCTGCTCAGCAATACAGTTGTTGACCGATGATTGACCCGTGGATTCAGTATCTGGGGCAGGATCGTTTCGCGTTGGTGATTCTGGTGCGGAGTTTGCAAATGCTCGAAAAACCGTATTAACGAAGAATACCCCACTCGAGCTACCAAAGAACCGGCTCTCGTTGGGCGAAGAAGTGCTCAGGGATCCGATTTCAATTGGCAGGGCTGCTGGCGATGATGCGGATGCTGGTGCTACCATAGCTTTCATAGCTGTGACGTTGAAAGCTAAAAAGAGGATTCAAAGCGGAAATCCGCACGTCCAAAGGCTACATACACCAAGACCACCGAGATTAGCTACATACATTAAGGCCGTCGAGATTAGCGGCGACGGCGACGCGATGATGTTAAGCTGGGGATAAGGATAAGGGAAAGCCTGTGAATTTAAAGCTGGAATGCTTCTGTAAAGAGCGGGGTCGCCACTAAGCCTGAATATTGTCACGTGGGAGTATGGTTGGGAAAATAGATTGCTTTACGCCGTGGAATTCTAAAATCATATGTCATGGTGCTTATGGCGGAATTTAATAAATTTAGCATATTAAGTTACGAAATAGACCTTCGAGATTTGCGACAAATGTTTTAAGATAGTGAGGGAACTAATATGCATGTCCAACCTTCCTCCGCCCATCACAACTAGCTCGCCTAAAGCATACATGGGTGGGGTATGGTGTGCTAATGCGACCGTTTAGTAGGCATATCGAAGCTCATTCCCATCCTCACTCAACGCGATCTTCTTGTTGGTATGAATCAACCAGGCCTTTAGCCCCCATGCGCATAGCACTGTGCCAATCGAGAATGCTGTATTGGCACTCATAGCATTAAGGTATTGTGGAGCATTCGACGATGGATAGAGGTAAGGCGTGTATACGTAAGAGGCATTAGCGATGATGTTGACAAAGCTAAGCGACACGGCCTTTTTCTCACTCGTTTGTCCTAGCGTTGCGCTCACCCAGCCCAGGATGCAGGAGTTGACAGAGTAGGCACCTGCAGCAAACAGAAAGCAGGCGACATAGCGAGCACCTTTGTTGAGGGTAGAGGCTGCCATGATGAAACCGATCATGGCCATACCCATTCCACCAGTAATATGCCAGGTGCGCTCGTTGAATCGGCCAGAGCTAACAGCGACCAAGGGCCCTATAATCCCCGCAAAGAGGAATGGTGGACAAGTTAGAATGAGAGTGATGGTTTGATTGAATCCCAGAGTCCCCACAACTGTGGGAAAGAAGTTCGTGAATCCACAAGCTGATAGATGGAGATTCTGCATGATTGCAAAAAGATAAAGTCGAGGATCGGCAAAAGCTTGTTTGAAACCTTCCATGACTCCTTTACTTTCCTGAAGCCCCATCGTATCTTGCGTCATACGTGCATGGGCCAGGATACGTTCTTCTTCAGTAAGCCACTTTGTTGTAAGGGGATGATCCGGGAGGACGAAGACGCTTAGTATCGCTACAGCGAAGGTAATAGCGCCTTCGATGATAAATAACCTATCCGCAAGGTCCGTTAGAGCTGTCCACAAGATATGTACGCGAAGGAAGGCTTCAACACCGACAAAACACTGCACTTACCATTTCCAACCCTTAATCCCGTGAGCCCCATCAAGTGTTGCGAATGTCGCCGCAGCGATTAGACCAGAGAACGCAGTGGATAGGATGTTGGCTGTATAAAGAATTGCAACGCGCGTGGCGATCTCTTTTCGCGTATAGAAGATGGAAAGAAGATACAGAGCGCCAGGGTAGAAAGGTGCCTCTGCAACACCGAGGAAAAATCTAGTCAAGACCAGGTGCTGGTAGTTCGTAGCCAGTGCCGTGCAAGCCGAAATAATGGCCCATAATGCCATGCAGACACCCATGTAGATTGACGGTCTAACTGCTTTAGATGCCATCAACATGTTAGAAGGTAGCTGCATAAGTAAATAACTAGGGCACAAGATTAGTCCTGTAATTGTAGCCGAGAACTTTATGAGGAAAAAGAACTTTATGAGGAAAAAGAACTTTATGAGGAAAAGCTGATAATAAATAACATACCCAACAAATAAGACCGATATACAAACATTGTATTGGTTACCTTCCAGGCCCATATCTTTCTCGAGGCCATTAAGCCGAGCTGAGGCGATTGAGCTACGATCCAACTATTTTAGAGGGGATTATTAGCTGAGGATCTTCTAGTTGAGAACCAACAGTGCAGAGGGCTGTAGCCTACATAGTTGAGGAAGTACATAGACCACAATGCCGGCATGATTCTCATATCAAGCTTCTTCACAAGAGCGATCTCAATAGGATCAGTCTTCTCAGTCGCTCCTGCATAATCTGTAGCTGGTCCGCTGCGGCTCTTTTCGTCATCCGCCAGAACGTTCTCGATGGTGTGCAACGTAGGTTTCTCAAGTTGGGTAGACTGCTTAGTCATGATGAAAAGGTTCAAGCGGTATTTTTTTTATTGGAAAGAGAGCTTGAGGAAAGCAAAGCTTTCTAAACTAAATAAGAATGTTTGGTGCCTCCATTATACAGACCTTCAACGCCATAGATATAAGGTTTTCATTTCAGCAGACAATCTTGGGTCGAGGGGAATCTTTAGGGTCACGGGAAATCTCTGGGGTCGCGGGGAATCTCTGGGGAAGTGGATATCCCCCAGGAAATGTGGAGAACGCTGTTGCGGTATGATATTTAACCGATATACAGGATCGTGGATTCGTGGGGCAGTTACAATTCAAGCGACAGCACAATATACTAGTATGAATCATGATGCAGTACAACTCCCCATTCGAAAGTTGAAGCGATCAATGCACGAAGTAATCCTCTAAATGTGGAGACAATGGCTTCTTTACACTACCTTCCCCTGTATCTAGAGTGCCACAGTGAAGTAAAACTTCTTTTTCATGCCCAATTACCTTTTTTTCGTGTTCCATAATTAGATAGTACAAATGAGAATGCCGTTGAATTGACCCGCTTGTAAATAAGTATATCCCGTCGTGGGAGGTCATATACAATATGCATCCGCGTACAGTCTAGGTAGTAGAGCTCTGCAACCCAAAGGAAATCCGTCTCAGTCTATTAAGCAATCGCCTCTTTCAACACTTTCAAATGATCCCATCTGTAGAGGAGCCCTTGTTGGCTCTCCGCCACAAGCTTCATTCACCTTCAAAGATCAGAGTAGGCATAAACGGGTTTGGAAGAATTGGTACGTTGGTGATACACAGTCATCTTTTCCTCACATAGCCTACGCGGCCACAGAGATATTCATACTAAACTATGTCGTTATTTAGGCCGAAGTATCTTCCGCGTAGCCCTTCTCCAATCCGACCTCGAAGTTGTAGCGATCAACCACACCTGCAGATCCGCACACGATGTCCTTCATCTCATTCGCTATGACAGCACGCACGGATGTCTCTCTAAGACACATGTGGCGGACTTTGATGTCCTAGATCCTCAAACGTTGCGCATCGATGGCCGACATATCGCCTTATTTTCCCAACGCGATCCAGCGCGACTGTCCTGGGACACTGCAGGCGCAGATTACGTCGTCGAATGCACAGGCAAGCTCACTACACTTGCCCAAGCGTCTCTTCATATCTCAGAGGCTGGCGCAAAGCGGGTTTTTATTTCGGCACCCAGTGCAGACGCACCAACCTTTGTTTACGGTGTGAACTTGGACATATTTGACTCATCAACTAAAGTCGTCTCATGTGCTAGTTGCACAACGAATTGTCTGGCACCAATTGTCAAGATACTAGATGAAGAGTACGGACTGTAGCAGGGACTTATGACAACTGTCCATGCTTCGACCCAGTCACAGCAAGTCTTAGATGGGTATAGCATGCGAGACAGGCGAGCTGGTACAAACTTTTCCTTCCCAATACGTATTAATATAGGCAAATTTACATTTATGTAGACATATATGCTTACATCATTTACAGGAAGATCTGTTCTGGGCAATGTGATTCCAACAACAACAGGCGCCGCTCAAGCTATATCCAAAGTGTTGCCACGGGTGGCAGGGCGGCTTACTGGCATATCTCTACGAGTCCCAATGTAAGATAGTCTTATAATCACAGAACTGTAACAATTTGAGACTTACAAAACATATCGGCAGTACAAATGTCTCCCTAGTTGACCTCACCGTCAACCTTAAGACCGCCACCACTCTCCCAAGCCTTCTAAATAAGCTTCGCCACGCATCCAAGACTTATTTAAATGGGGTATTGCAAGTATGCGACGAAGAGCTCGTGAGCTGCGATTTTTTGGGGAACCCACACAGCGCCATCATAGACGTAAAGATGTGCTTGGAACTCAACTCTAACTTCTACAAGATTGTTGCCTGGTATGATAACGAGTGGGGATACTCGTCAAGGTTGTTGGATATTGTGCGATTTGTAGCAGGGAAGGATGTTTGTTAAAATGGGCTAGGCTACTAACAGCGGCTGCACAGAGATGAATCAAACACTCAGATTAGACTGGTTTTAACTAAGTTTACAATTCCTAAGTTTAAATTCGCTCATAATCTTTGATCTCCTCGAAGAGAGTTAGGAACCCTATGTAGATAAATATAGCTTCAACAATTAAACAGCTCAAAGGTATCCTCGTGTATGTATCATAGAATGCATATATCTAATCGAGCACATGAAATAGCCACTTCAGTCTCTCGAATAGCGGCATTATTAAGGATACCACTACAACTTGATAATACTAGTGCCACCATTTCATTGTCAAGGTAGACTAGATGTTGACATCCAGCAAACGTGATTTATAACCACGAACTTATTTGCATAATAGGTTACAATATAAATCATATACTTCCCTAGTTTGCTGCACCGAGCTTCTGTATGTCATCACAAACTGCCTGTGTGACCTCCTTGGTAGTTGCCTTGCCTCCCAAATCAGGTGTCAGAATACCAGCCCTGCAAACCCTCTCAACACTCTCTATGAGAGCCTCTGCCGCCTCCTTCTCGCCAAGCCAAGAAAGCATCTCAGCCGCTGACCAAAATGTAGCCACGGGATTCGCCACACCCTTCCCAGTAATATCAAAAGCACTACCATGGACTGGCTCAAACAATGACGGGTTCTTTCTCGTTGGGTCGAGATTGCTAGATGGTGCGACTCCAATAGACCCTGCTAAAGCCGCCGCTAGGTCGGAGAGAATATCCATGTGTAGATTCGTCCCAACAATGGTGTCCAGCGATTTAGGATTGTTGACCATGCGCACTGTCATTGCATCAACTAACATTTTATCCCACTTCACATCGGGGAAATCCTTAGAGACTATTGCAGCTACCTCGTCCCACAGGACCATACCATTTCGCATGGAGTTGCTCTTCGTCACAACAGTGAGAAATTTCCTAGGCCGAGACCTTGCGGTCTCGAAGGCGAACCGCATGATCCGCTCAATACCAACACGAGTGAAGATGGCAACTTCGGTCGCCGTCTCCCAGACTTGACCCAGATGTGACCGGCCTCCTTGGCCGGAGTATTCGCCTTCCGAGTTCTCGCGTACAAGAACCCAGTCGATATCTCCGTCTTCTGCATGTCGCAGCGGCGATTGAGTCCCAGGGAAGGTGCGTACAGGCCTCACATTAGCATAGAGCTGCAGTGGGCCTCTGATAGCCAGGAGAAGGCCCCAAAGTGAGATGTGATCAGGGACATCTGCACATGAAATTAGGATCAATTCATGAATGAGTCTGCAAAATACAACTCACCTGGAGCTCCAACCGAGCCAAATAGCGCAGCATCGTAGCTACGCAGAGTATCCAGAACGTTCTCATCCACATACCGACCAGTCTTCTTGTAGTATGTAGTTCCCCATGGGATATGCGTGAATTCAATCTTGAAGCTATTGAGTGTCTTGGCTAATTTCTCGACTACTTCAATCGCAGCGCTGACAACTTCTGGTCCAATGCCATCTGCGGGGATAGAAGCGATGCGATATCCGTGACTACCCAAGCCATTGGCGCGGACTACGCCATTTTCGCTTGTTCCTGGCATAACTTGGTGTGATAAAGCAGGAGTTACCGTTGCGATTGAGTTGAAAAAGTCTCGAAGTTGAGAGGAGTCTGCGCTGAAATGAATTGTGAATGGGAGACGAGGAGTTACCAAGAGATATTTGAATGAATCCGACGCCTCGTCCCCACAGTCTCCGGTACTTACTCCATCGACCTCGTTCCAACGGTTGAATTAATGCCGCTGTGTAAATCACGGCGTTCGTTGCAAGTGACGTACTATCGGCCAATAATTTAAGCGTTGACACCTTGACCTCCGTACCTCGGCTAGGCAGGTAGTTCGACATTTCTGAGCATCTCGATCTAACGGGCTTATTAATTCTCAAGACTGAACGAAATAATGTATAAGTACCGGCTGTAGTTTTTTGTGCATTAATAGCAACCATTCTGAATTAGTTGAGAAAAGGAAACAAATTTCTTATCATTAGTACATACAACATGTTCGAGGGATTCACAGAATTCGATATTGAAGTCCAATCCTCACCTAATGTCACCATTCATGGGGTGCAAGGAGGTTCGGGACCAGCACTGCTTCTCGTCCACGGATTTCCCCAAAGCCATCACATTTGGCACCTTGTCGTGCCGCACCTGGTCTCGCAATTCACCATCGTAGCTGTGGACATACGGGGATATGGCGCATCCACCAAGCTTCCTAAGAGCGAGGGACATATACACTATGCAAAGAGCACCATGGCACGCGACCTCAAAGTTGTGATGGAGAAGCTGGGCCATGACAAGTATTACATCTGTGCCCACGATCGAGGGGCCCGCGTCGCCCACAAGTTGTGTGTGGACTTTCCAACACTTGTGATAAAGGCTATCTTCCTCGACATCAGCCCCACCCTGCTGATGTATTCGAAGACGAACTTCGAGTTTGCCAAGTCTTACTTTCACTGGTTCTTTCTAATCCAAAAGTACCCGCTGCCGGAAACTCTGATTTCGCAAAATCCGAAGATGTTCGCAGAATTGTTCATGGGTGGAAGACACGCGGGACTTAAGGCATTTACACCTGAATGTTTCGCCCAATATTTGTCGGTTCTCGAGCAGCCCGAGGCCGTTCATGCGATGTGCGAAGACTACAGGGCAGCTGCGACGATAGACATGGAGGAGGCGAGACAAGACATTAAGGCAAATCGTTTTATACAAAATCCTCTAAGGGTCATGTGGGGAAAAAATGGGATCATTGAGAAGTGTTTCAATGCTGTTGCGGACTGGAGTGAGGTTTCTACGGCGATTGTAGAGGGGGAAAATATTGACTGTGGTCATTATATACCAGAAGAGGCGCCAGGCATACTTGTAAAGAATATCAAGGAGTTCTTTGTCTAGAGAACTTAGGGCATTAGAGGTGCGCTGACCACTAGGTGGTCAGCCGCACTTTCTGCAATACATGATACACGTATATGCATAAGGTTTCTCCTAAATGCAATAGAACAGACTTTACCCTTTACATTAGTCACTGTAGAAGTAACGTTAATCTTAGCTTTAAATTAGCCCTTTTACTAAGCGTTACAAAACACTCTATAGTACTGTATAGTACAATATTGAACAAAAAAACCTATGAATAATTATTATGTTAATCCTTGTTTACTGCCTACAGTTCCTCTCGTAAGATAATTAAGATGGTTAAAATAAACGTAGATAGCTATAAGGTAAGTTAAAGACAGAGAAACTACATTAAAAGATAATATAAAACAATAACGCTCATAAACCTTAAAGCAAATTCTAACCTATGTCTATATTTAAAGCCTTTGCGTGCGAAGCCAGTCTTTAGCATCATCCTTTGAGCTGCCTTCGTGGTCAAATTGCCACTTAATAAGTCCATCGAGCGCCGCCTTCATAAAAGGACCGGTACTCTTGAGATTAAAAACCTCTATGATATCGTCCCCGTTAAGGATTGGTTTGATGGTTGGCGCATCTTGCAAGTCCTGTTGGAAGACCAAGTTCATAAATGTAGAATAGCGCTCGAGATGCACTGCGAAAGAGCTCTCTTCTATGGCCGATTGTTCATATACCACTTCCGCCAACAGTGAATAAAGGACCTGAAGTTTCCAAGTTGTACCCCATGATCTGATCGCCATACCAATAATGCTTCGGGAGGTGGCAGAACCGTTGGGGCCTGTCGTCAGGTCGATAGTTGACTGGATATCATCCATGTGCGTAATAGAGTCTTCGACAAGTTTTGACATCCTACTTGTAGCCTGTATTGATTCCGTTACGTCTCTAACAGCCTGTTCGAGCTTCCTGTTCATGTGTCTCAACCCAGCGATCGGAGCATACGCTGCTGTTGTCCAGAGATGCTCATTCTTTTCCTCGCATTGGACTAGCATCTTGCCCAACGTTTTCCCTACAGTAGTAGTGTTGTCTAACAGCATCGCAAGAACCCGGAAGGCATTGGGCCAAGTTGTTGGCCATGGATCTTCCGGGTCGTGGTTGGGAAGCGCTAGGGCCTGACGCAACTCTGGGGTATCAAGCGGACCAAGGAACACTGTTGAATAAAGGCCCGCTTCGAAGATCAATCTGAACGCCAGCGATGGATTCAAATCCCTCATCATTTTCATTACCTCAATCCCAATCCTCTCGCGACTAACATTTTTGCTCAGAGCTCTATGTATCTTTTTATCCTTCATTGCCAGTTGAGCCCCCGGGTCAATGCTATATCCCAACTTGCTTGCAAACCTGATAACTCGAAGAACCCTTAACGGATCATCCATAAAGGTTTGATACGGCTCAAGAGGGGTCCTTATAATACCAGCTGCCATATCATCAAGACCCTTCCCGGTAAAATCTTTGACTTGTTGCTTATCTACATCGTAGAAGAGAGCGTTGATGGTAGCGTCTCGACGAAAGGCGTCCTCCCTAGCAGTTCCAAACTCCATCTGCGGACTTCGGCTGTTTGGTGTATAGACCTCTGTTCTTAAATTTACGAGATCTATATCCAGGCCAAAAACTTTTCCAATAGCGGTTTCGAGATTCTTTGACATGCCAGGATTACAGGTGGTTTTTTTAAAGCTATTGAAGAGAAGCCGGGATGGAATGCCAATTTCGGTTGCTTGTTGACTGTATTCTGCCTCGTTTCGAAAATAGAAGTCAGTAAGAACATCTCCAAACTGTATACCCGTCATTGTACTAAGTGCTATGTCGATGTCCGAGGTCTGAATACCAAGTAGTTTGTCCCTCACCCAACCCCCAGTGACCCAAATTTCAAGGTTTGGGATAGTCGAAGGAGACGTAGATCGGCCACGCTGCAGATCATCTCGGCAGTCTAGTAGAAGTTTCCTGAAAAGCTGCTCAGCAGGAAGCAAGCAGATACTCTCGTTCTTCCTTTTCGTAGGTTCAAATTTGCCTGCTGTGAGTCAGCGACAGGCGAAGTGTATATAATAATGTCACCTATCCTTGCCTTGATTGAGCTTGAGCTTTTTACTAGCCAGGCTTGATAAATTCATCGTGTCAGTGTCCATAGTCCTGTACTTTAGTAATTTTTACTAGCAGCTAAAGATGGTTGACTATTATATGTTAAGAGAAGAGCGGATCAGAGTGAGTCAAAAGCGAACAGTTGGAGTAAGCGATGTTCACGACCACGTAAGCTAAGACGGCTAAACTCCAGCACTATTACGAAAATGACGCGAAAGCGACGCGAACTTGACAGGATGCCCAATTCTCTTGAGTCTATAGTCGTATGTGGAAGATGCTCTCGTAGTCTGATTTAAGTATCGTTATGTTGTGTTGGACCACTACCATGATGCTTTTGGTAGTGGGGGTATGGTGCAGATAAGATTAGATTAGATCCGCACTGATCACAGGTTGCTGATCTGATAACTGAGATCTAAACAGCTCTATGTGGCCCATCCGTCGTAGTTAATTATTAAAACAATAAATATAGTAGGTATATATAGGTCATATTACCCTATAGCCATTTTTAGTCTTCTCGAGCGACTGCGATGAAATCCTGAATTGGCGTCCATAATATTTGTGAAATTCCACAAAGTCCTCCTGTGGCGCTAACTGCTGTGGCAGTGCGAGGCCAACAATCTGCACCACACAGCAGTGCAAGTATCGGAGAGCTTGCCTGTAACAACACAACCCCGCTAGCGGTGGCATAAATACAAAATGGCGGACACAGCGACGACGTAAGTGGCAGCTGCGACTGCTCCAGAGCCTTATTCTACGTGTCGAACCCTGCTGACCCTCGCGCCTTCCCAGAAAACCCGCTGCGGCGACAAACCCTCGGGGCATCCCCTATGCGCCCTTCGTCGATAAGGTCGAGGACTATGTGACGACCAGAGCGGATGTGGAGGCCACTCTCAAGAGCTTTCAGGAGATGATAGCGTACGTTGAGTGACTCTGTTCTTCGAAAGAACGGACCCTGATACAATCTACAGAAAGTACCAGTTTATGGAGGCCAACCAGCAGCGGAGAGCAGCTGGCTTGAAGGACAAGATGCCCGACATTCAAAAGACACTAGATACCGTGCGGTTCTTAAAAACACGAAAGGTGCGTAAGATCCGATCTCTGCGATCTTGACGATGTGCTGATGTGCTATAGCCCGATTCCGACCCAATAGAAGCGACGTTCGAGCTCAATGATACGCTGTACGCAAAGGCACATATTCCACCTACGGAGGAAGTTTATCTATGGCTTGGGGTATGTCTCGTGCTCGCTGACTTCAGGATACAAATATTGACATGGCACAGGCAAACGTTATGCTGTCGTACCCCGTCGACGAGGCCGAGGTACTCCTGAACTCGAAACTCTCTTCAGCGAAAACGAGCTTGTCCAACTGCGAGGAGGATCTCGACTTTCTCAGGGAGCAAATCACAGTATGTGTGCACGTATTCCGTCCTCGGAACATCTAACTAACATCGACTAGACTATGGAGGTGGCCACAGCACGTGTGTACAACTGGGATGTCACGATGAAGAGGAAAGAGAAGGCCGAGAATGAGGGCGAGGAAGACCCAGATAAGAAGGGTTCTGCAAGTGGTTGAAAATACTATATTGACTTCAAACTCTATGAATACTGGGGTCTTTTCCATGTGAACCATGTGAACCCTGTGAACGAGAATATGGCTGCACGTGAGCATCCCAGATGTTACTCGAGAAAGACGACATTTATCGTACTGTACAAGTATATAGATGCATATAAATGCGCGTAAACAATTTGCGAACTGTAGAACAAACGGTTATCTTCAAATCGAAGTTGCACCGTTGCACCATATTCTCCAATTCCTCTGTCTTACATTTTACCCCACGTTGCCCCTGTCTACTTATTTGGAGCTCGTCCACATCGTTCGTTCGCTTACGTGGAGTGGTGCGGGCCACCCACAGCCTGCGTCACTTCCATACAGTAACGTAATTGAGAGAGATTGCTCCTCTCCTACTCTACTTAGATCTTGGTACATCGAACCTGGTCTCACTCCAGAAAACAACAACCTCATAAAAAGTACTTTTTCCTCCCCTCTCCATCTTATATTATCTTCGCTTTGAAGATGGCAGCCACCGCCCCCCCCGCTGAAATCGTCCCGCTCAAGACGGACCCGAAATATGATGATTATGACTTCCCAACCATCTCGGCCACCAACCAGTCTGGGCATGCTGGGCATCTCACTCCTGAGCAGGAGGCCCAGGTCCACCAATTGCGAATGTCGTTGGAGCAGAAGGGATTCACTGCCCGTTTGGATACTTTGACTCTTGTATGTGTGCTTCTCTGGTGCTGGATCAACGGTTACTGACTGCAATTAGCTGAGATTCTTACGTGCACGGAAATTCGATGTTGCGTTGTCGGAGGCCATGTATGTCGGCCCCAACTATACGGCCATAACTATTAAAGAGGAAGTGCTAACATATACTCAGGTTCGTTAACAGCGAGGGCTGGAGGAAGGAGATTGACCTCGACGACCTGGTCCAGAACTTCGAGTACACCGAGAAGGCCGAGATCTTCGAATACTACCCACAATACTACCACAAGACCGACAAGGTACAGTTGCCCCCTGCCCCTCTCCGAACCTCTCGATATTAATATGCCCCTAGGATGGCCGCCCCGTCTACATCGAGCAATTAGGCAAGTGCGACCTGACAGCCATGAACAAAATCACCACCCAAGAGCGTATGCTCCAAAACCTCGCCGTCGAGTACGAGAAGGTCTCGGACCCGCGTCTCCCCGCCTGCTCGCGCAAGTCCGGCCACCTCCTCGAAACCTGCTGCACAATAATGGACCTGAAGGGCGTCGGCATCTCCAAGATCTCCTCCGTCTACGGCTACGTCAAGGAGGCCTCCGCCATGAGCCAGAACCACTACCCCGAGCGCCTCGGCAGGCTGTACCTCATCAACGCCCCCTGGGGCTTCAGCAGCGTCTTCGGCATGATCAAGAGCTTCCTCGACCCCGTCACCGTCGAGAAGATCCACGTCCTCGGCAGCGGCTACCAGAGCGAGCTGCTCGCCCAGGTCCCAGCGGAGAACCTGCCCAAGCAGTTCGGCGGATCGTGCGACTGCCCCGGCGGATGTGGCTTCAGCGATGCGGGCCCATGGAGCGACCCTGAGTTCTCCAGGCCGCCGAAGTGGGCGAAGAAGGCGGACGAGAAGAAGGAGGACGTGATTGATAATACGGAGGGGAAGGGCGAGACCGTGACTGCGGCTCCGATCCCAGAGGCTGGTGGCGTGGCGGCGGAGGCCCCGGCGAAGGAGTATACCGACCACGGCATTACCCCTGCTTGAGAATTATCCAGAAATGGGGCGTACAAAGTGCGGTAGAACATAACGAGATTACGATGAGTCTCGATGGAAGACGAATAAATTCAACATTGAGGCCATGGAATGCAAGCGTAGACTAAGAATGCGAGTCAAGAATTCGCTGTTTTTCTAGAGGTCGAGATCAGACGGATGCGGTGTTGTTGATCCTTAGCCTTTATTCGTCCTTTGCAGTATCTACTGGCGTAATACATAGAATTCCACACGAAGCTGAACGTGGTGAAGTCCTACTCTCACATTTGCGGTCTGAACTCTTCCTTTGTTTTCCCTCTATCTTAAATAAACCCCGTTATTCACCTCAATGCAAAGTAAGATCCAAATCATTCAACTATCCAAGCACTCGAATCCAAGACTCGAATCCAAGCACTCGAATCCAAGCAAACATGCCAACATACGAGGAGAGTTACAAAGCCGTACGTGTGTCTTCGCCTGGTATTCAACAAAGCTAATGCGTTCAAGTTGTTCAAGGCCTGTGAAGAGTTTGTTAGACTATATGACCCTCGAGGAACTGAGTTGGAGTTGATACGGTTCAGACGTAAGTGTCCCCTGAAACTGAAAAGACTAAAGCTGAACCCTTAACAGTAGTTAATAATTATTATGGCGAGATAACCCAGAAGGACGAGGGAACCCAGACGGAGGAGGGAACCCAGAAGGACGAGGGAACCCAGACAGATGAGGGAACCCAGAAGTTGGCGGAAACCCAGAAGAACGGAGGGTTGGACGAGACATCCGGTTCAAGTCAATAAAGTGTATAGGATAAAACATAGATTACTATTCCGAAGTAACCTGCTCGGGTCCTGATAAAAACTCGTTCATAGGCACCGTCAGATCATACCCGTGACCCAATCCCTCTACTCGTCTTCGAGCAGCGTTCATAGTATTCGTACAAAATCCAACCGGGGCGTATCGATTATGAAGCCCCTTACGGCAACAAAACGCCAACTCCGAATCCCACATACCCCGCCATTATAGCCCCCAAAACGCCGTCCAATCTTTCCAAACCCCAACCCCTCATCCGGTCACCCCCCCAATCACCTCTCAGCAAGCGCATACTCCGCCGCCCGCTTCGCCTTCTCCATCCTCGCCGCCTTAGCAGGGAACTCCCTCTTCAGCCCCCC